>PQVD01000698.1:14771-78923 GCA_003012265.1 Setaria equina | reverse complement strand
TTATTATTACTAATTATTATTATTATTACTAATTATTATTATTATTACTAATTATTATTATTATTACTAATTATTATTATTATTATTAGTAGTAGTAGCAGTACTACGATTATTATTATTAATAATTATTTACCTAGCATATTATTGATACAAATGCTTGAAATATATAAAGAGTGATAATGAAACGACAAATTTCTTTTCCACCGATCCTATAGTAGTTTTTGGAGGGTAAAAAACACCTTTAATTAAGTAAACGTACTCTATTCATATCCGGTCGTCTCCTACGTATCGCTTCTGTAACATCCATTTCTATCCACTGATAATCGCGTATGTTGTTATCAATAAATTTAGCATCGATCAACCTGTTATACGCACATTTTATAAACGTTGCAAAGCTAAAGAAAAAAATGCTGAGTAGTTAATTTAAATAAAAGTTAAGATAGATTTGATTCAAACTTCTCAAACCTCAGATAATGAATTGAAAAAATTTTAATCTATATTACCATTTGAAGATTTTCAGGTTTTGAATAAAGATATTAGTATCAAAAGAATGATCTATTACTATCAATGAGATAAGAAGTAATGAATCGAACAAATGTTCACAATAAATAATTTTTTCAACCCTCCTGGTTTTTTCAAATATTTACCTCCAAATTTCGGAATTTCTCTGATCAACTTCATAAATCTTGATATGTCTTCGGTCTTTTTTATTTCTCAATTTCAATTTGAGTTCTGCTCGATTAATTATCTCACCAGTAACATTTCGTACAGTAACCGATAAATCGTAATGAAGCAGCAAGGTGCTGAAAACAATTATATTTATCTGATATTGCAAAAACTACTCATTATTAATGCAAATTTTTATATCAACATGTTCATAATTAATTAAGTACTCTTAAAGGTTGAAAGATACCTATTATCTAATTCCCTAATATTATGTGGATAGTAGTGCCGAACCCATTCAATATCTTCCTTTTTCACCTTTTCATAAATATTCCACACATAATTTGGTACAGGTAATCCTGGTTTGACTTGTTTCGGCTGTTCGTTCATTCCAAATCTAAATGGCAAGAATAGCATTTTACAGACGGCTACCGTTTTTTTAATCAGTTAGTTTTAGTATAGCGCATAAGCATATTTTAGACCAGTGAAACTTTTACATATAAAGTTTTATAGAAGAACAATATGGAAAATTCAAGCAAATTAAACGGAAGTATAACAAAATGAAAAAATATCGTCAAAAACATCCACTCTTATAGTAATTGCTTGATATCGATCAAGTTAAATAGCAATGTTAATCTTGTATTAATTGCATTTCCGTTTTGCCTGAAAGTGCATATTTACAATAATTTTAGGAAATTTTAAATTTCAGAAACTAACTTTTTCAAGAATGCTTCTCTTAAAAGTTGAATTTCTTGCTCAGCAAAACGGTTTGATGGAAGACTTGTGGTAGCTGCTGACAATGATATTACCAAGTTATGGAAGATAATAATTAAGAGAAACAGTAATGATTCAAACACCTTCAATGATGTGACTTGCTGTTGCGTGAGATGTAAGCAGTAATTTCGTCTATGTTTTAATTTCTCAACAGTAAATGTTCTGACAGGAATTTTAGCAGTAACTGGAAAATTATTTCTAATAGTTGAAGTAGTGACGAGAGTACTAGTAGTAGAAGTGGAAGTAATAATTAGTTGGTTATGCACTTTTGTGCGCTGTTCAACTGAAATTTCTGGCTTAATAGATTCCAAAAATTCGTTCATTTTAGGTCACAGTAGTGGAAGAGGATCACAACAGCTGCTGAGAACTGCATTGAGCCTCTTGTCCTTCTCGAACGATGATGCTCCTACTGTTGCTAATTGTGATACTGATGATGGCGGTGATTAAGAAGAATTCCTTTTTGCTTCACTGATTACTGGCGGTGGAAAGCTTTCAGTGGATATGGTTGTTTTTAATAAGATTCAACAAGATTTCAACTTTTTACTTCCTGTTCTTCGGGTCCTATTCAGTATGAACACATCTGTTACAGATGTTTCCAGTGATTTTAAATAAGAAATGAAAAGAGTGAGCTGGGAGATGTAGAATCACTCTGTGAATTGATTCTGCAACCGAACAATTAAGTCTCGCTTCACAGAAATCTCCCTGATAAATCTTCTTATTTGACGAGATTCTAGTTCCTTTTTTCAGTCAGCAACTTTGTCTTCTGGTTTCACGAGATTTTTTTTTTTCCTTTCTTTTCCAAAATGTGTATGTCTCTCTTCAGGTATTTATTCTTCCTTATATCTTTGAAACGCCTACTCAGCGTCTAAACTTCACACGTGGTTGGTGTCTGAAACATAATTTACATTTTAAAATTGCTGTACAAAATTTATTTAAACTACACGCATTGACCGCTGAATGCTCTTTCGAATTTCTATACTTACTTTTCTTTGAAGAAATAGTCTCTGATGCAATTTTAGGATTCTTACGAGAGATCTCGGATTATGATTAATTAATGGAAAAGTCCTCACAGCAAAATTTCGGCAATTATTGCGCAAACATAAAAGACCGTTTCTTCAAATTCAAACTTAATGCGTTTACGAAATAGGGATGATACCGACAAAATTAATATTTGAGAAATGTTATTGAGCTGAGCTTCTTTACATAATTTTGTTAAGACAGCAGTGATAAGAACGATAAGTGTGAGAATTATTAGTTTTCTTTTTACCAAAATCAATTCCAGCCCAAACAATCATGACATTTCTTTTTGGGTGTATCTACAAGATGACATTTACTATATTACGTCAAAGAGAGTCATTTTATAAGATTTGCATCCAAATAATCAAGCATTTTACGTTAAAAATAAATTTCTAGCCAAATATCACGGATTAGACTGAACACTGCTCACTAAAAAGAATTTTGATATTTTTGCAAATGACGGAAATGTACGGGATGTTGTGTCAAATATATTTAATATAAAATCGTTCTGTTTAAATGATTCATTTTCTGCATTTAGGCTAAATTAGTCTGATCGGAACAAATATTTGTCTGAGAAATCCTTTCATTTTCGACAAAAATTCCATTTTAGAACTATTCCAAGCATTTTTTCTACTGATAAAATGTGGGATATACTCTTTTCCTTTATCAGCATGGCAATCAGACTCGGCGTGAACCCTATTTATGGCAACTAGGTCGAATGCTGAAAGAAGAATAAGAGCAGTTGCTTTTGGTTTTCTTCTCCATAAGTTAATAGGCTTTAATTACCATTAATTTTGTTCTCAACCCTTGATATTAGTAATTTTTAGAGTTTGTAGAGGAACAGCTAAAGTATTCAGGTTCAATGCAAAATTCTTCCAGGAAAACTGCATATTGCAACTCATAATAAATAACAGCTAGAATAATATCTCTCCGGAGGAATGCGATAAAATAAATTACCATATTTCAATTAAAAGAACACATTTATGGCAGTTTAGGAGCGAAGTATCATTTCAGAACTTGATTGCTACAACTAAATGGTCTAAAACAGAATTCCCATTTTCAAGCTGTGTAAAGGTAAAGCGATTTAGCAGCAATGGACAGGTTCCTTATTTGAACTTCGAGACCGAAGCGAAATTTTCTTGCCTCAGTTTAGTCATCGGAACTAGCAATAAACATCCTTTAATTTTATGCAAGCTTTAGCTTGAAAACTTTGCTGAAGATGACAGAAAAGATGAGCAAGTGAATCATACAAATAGCATGACATTTTTAAAGGATAAATATTTTAAAAGGGTTGCCCAGAAAAGGTGACTGTGTTACAGAATGAAATTGAGAATTGGTTGTTTGATGCTATCTGAATGAAGATGAAGAGATATATCAGCCAGAGGAAGCATGAAATTACAGGTATGTTGATGGAAAGGAACGATTCATTGGAACATATTTCTTTTCATCGAATAGCAATAATCAGTAATGTAAATATCGCATTACGTGTTCGAAGATAGAGTTAGGAAGCACCCTGAACAGTATCTCGAGGAAGCTGTTACGGTAACAATGTCTTTTATTTTTTGCTTCAAAAATATCACTCTCTATTTGAGTATTCAGTCATCGTTAGTCTCTTACCTTTCCTTATTTTAGCTAATTTCAGAACTACTTACTTCAGCACTTGGCTATTTTATGTCATTCCATTTACTTTGTAATGTCAGTGATATTAATAGAACATATTAAACTGCACTCTAAACTATCCATTCGCTATTGTGGTTTATTATTTAAATAGTGAATTAGTGTTTAAATATGCAAACCGTCATGTTCTATGTCTCATTGAATATTTCAAAAAAAGAAAAACTTGAATGCAGTTGGATCAGACTGATTTTTGCAAATCTGATAAGAGCTACCAATAAGCTTGTCCTTCATTTAAAACATACAAAAGAAACACAAGAGAAAGTATTTATCAGAAATGACACCTGGTTCTACTCTCATTTGAAGTTTCAAACAAGATTAAAAGAGCAAGATCAAGCAATAAAAAAAGCCTATGTTAGATCCTAGGGTCTATCAGCTGTTAAATTATTTTAGTTTATTTGTAAGCAAATTTTTGCTTGCATAGAAGTACAGAAGAAAGGTGAAAAAAGAAAAATTAGTGTCAAAATATTAAAACATCGAGGTGTCGATATTCTGACATAAAGATACATTAATGTAACAAAACACTGAAATACTGAACATCCTATCAAAATCCATCACTTAACAAAAATTTGAGGAAGATGATTCGCCAACTATTTTTTTTTTTTTCTTTTTCAGTTAAAAAATCAATGCAAACAAAAATCGCTACTTCTCCTATTCTTCAGCTCATATTTAAGACAAGACAAATTAGTTCTTCTTAGAGACCAACACTTTTTTTTTGTATTTGTAAAGAAGAATACTGATATGTCCTGGAAACAAGTTTATTCTGTACAGTTTAGAGAGAACATTGAAATATGTATGTACATTTAGAACATTACCTGTTTGCACCATATTCAGAGGTGGAAAATAAATAGAAAGTGCAAAATTCGAGAGATTCATATATAACTCATGACTATACTGCAATAACTTCTTTTAAAACTAAGAACGCAGAAAACTTTAAAGTTTATCGTCAATTAATTTCGAATTGAACGGCAGCATGCGCACCTGTGTAATTATATTTATCTTTTGTAGTTGTTGAAAAGAGAACAAGCAACTAATGCAACAGAGTGAAAGAAATTTCTCGACATTTAGCTTTTTAATCAAACTCTATTAGTGTTCCACTACAGAAGACTTACTACTTCCGTCTTTTAATTCACAAAAAAACTAAAGACGTTTATTTATCGTCCAAAGAATCTACGAGTAGAAGTCACTAACAAAATCCCTTTACCAACAATCTTTCATTACTATAATATATTTTCATTTGTTATATAAATAGGATGCCCTTGCAACAGTTTGTTTTATTATAGGGATCCTAAACACTGATGATTTATTGAGTGCAACTATCTTTTAGATTTTTAAGGTAAATGTTGATGTTACAAATACACAATATATCGATGTTGTGATATTATGTACAATAAGTTGTTGTTTGCTATAAATTTCTATTCTGAAGATATTGAAGCTACAGTATGAATTTCAGAAACGACTCAAGTCAGGAGGGATTCGAAAAAAAAAATGAGTGAACGATAAGACAAGATTCAAATATGTAACGAAAAGAAAGATTGATCAAATTAAAATAAATAAATATATCATATATAGTGGATTTATGAAAATTATATATAATTATGAAAAAATACCATAAACATATTAATTTATTTGTGTATATGAGCATGCAAAAAATTAAATTTGAATACAATTGTGTTGCATAGAAGTGATAAAATTAGAATACAGTTAATTGGAACTGTAGTGCCACTGTGGATAAGTAGGTTGACCTCGTGGCTTTCAAGTAATCAAACGAGAAGCGAGCTATGTATAAAGGGTTTGCTACATATAAGTGATGGTGATGGTGATGGTGGTGATAACAACACTGACGATGATGATTAATGATACCGTGAGGAACATTTCCGCTAGCAGAGAGACAGGATATGCTCACAATTTTTTCACGTTAATTACATGATGATTAGACCTGAACATTAGGCAGCAGACATCACATCTACTAATGTAAAAAAAAAAAAAAAACAGCCTGATTTTTGTATTGATATGATATGAGTGTTTGCTTTAAATTACAACTAATCTTTCAAACGACGGCTTTCTTTCCACTTAGCTATTGAGAAATTAATTTCTCTAAGTAAATGAACCAAATATTTACGATGGATGAAGATAAACATCGATAGATTTTAGGGTCGCACAGAAGTTCTTTTCGAGAAAACAAGCAATTCTGAAAAAAAAAAAAAATTAAGGACCAATTGATAGACTTAAATAGCCTGATCACTTGTCGTTGCATCATTCTTTGGCAGTGCGATATAAATTAATGCAAAAAGTTTAATAACTACAGCAATAGGAACAGAAGATATTAATTAGTTACCTTCAGGAGGACATAATGCAAACAGTTACAAACCGTAAGCCTCTCGGGAATGCAACGCTTATTAGACTCGAATGAGGTTACTTTATTCAATAATAATATCATCGAAATGCGTCCTTCCTTCCCGAAATAACCTCAGTGAGAAATTTGAAATTGGTGGAATTTTGTGAGACTCTTCTAAAAAACAGGGAAGAAAGCATTTGGCGAGCCCCTCTCCTTCGCTTCCCACACCCCGCACCCATCGTGCCACACCTGTCCGTGAAATCCCTCACCTGCACCTGCAGCACCTCATCATATCACAGCAAAAGGGACTGGGATTCACCTGCTACTCCCTCGAGACTTGAATGACATGAAACTGTTCAAGACAGCAGAGGTGACAAAAGAATCTTACCCTGAAAGCTTCACATGAACAGAAAATTTTTCCATTGAGGTGTTCAGGAAGCGGTTGCATGTCAGTTCTGGTGTGCGTTCGAGATATCACGATAAAATGTATGCAGTGTGCTGAATGACCGGTTCTATAATTTTGGTGACTTTCAATCATTTGGAAAAATGGTAGCCCTCAAAAACATGAAATTTTGAACAATTATGGAAATCTGTTTGAGGACTAATGAAATTCAAAGAAATAATTCGGTCAACGAAAGATAAAACGTGTTGCTGATTACCGATAAGAAATAAAATATGGAATCATGAACTTTTTGAAATAACTTCTTTCTTTTCATGCTGGACCATGTTTGAACAATAGATGAAGAAAGGAAGCATAATTAATCATTGGAACGGATCATCAAAGACGAATGGGATTGTGGCGTTGCTATGAGAGTAAAGGCCAAGCCAAGAAGCTGAAGCCAAAACGATGAATCGCAGAAAGACAATGCATATCAAATAAGTATTAAACTCTTCTACTTAATAATTGAAGATATAATAATGTTTACCACTAAAATTACAGTTAATGATTATCAGGATTGTCGTAAACAATTTTAAAGAAACTTTTGTGAACAGATATTGTCACAAACAGCTAAGTAAGCATCCAAATTAAATTAAAGCATACTGAAAGAGCTGCAATGCGCTGTAATTAAAATACATGAAGAAAGAACCAGTCGGTACAGGTAGCAAAAGGATTGGAAACCGAGCTCCTATACTGATGAGAGGCGTTAATCTGCTGAGATGAGTGCTTACTTACCTGTTCGCTATTTAGTCTGCTTTACAGCCCTCTAACTTGCTTCTACCTCTTCCATCTCATTTATCCTCCCTCCCTCCACCTCCTCTCAGTTAGAAAGTTCATTTTCTAGGTATATATATAGATGATGCGTTGTCATTAGTCTTGCTAATTGTTTAATCTTAAGATTTGTCAACCCACTTTCCAGCATCTACTCTTCTCTTCACCCCATTTCCTTTATTCCACCGTGCAAGCAATCTTGTCCAATTCACTTTTCTTTTACCTGTCTCCATTTCTTTTAAAAAAATATCGAAACGCATGAAAGTTTGAAATACGTCACGTCTAAGGTAGACAGAGGTATTGCTGACAGGTGAACAGATGTTGTCTGAAGCCATAAATAAATTTACATAAAATTGCTATTCTCAAAATGAAATGCATATCTAACATTTAGTAATCCTTAATGCGATGATTGCCCGCTCTTCTTTTCTTTCCTCACTTCGAAGTTTCAGTATCTAAAGATTGACCACAAAATCAAGCCATGACATTTCAGCAAGTGGATAAACTATACTGATATCAAAAAAGTGATAAGTTAGAACGGTATCAAACAGTGGTACAGTAAAATAATTCTCGCTGGAGCAATTGTTATGGTGAGTAAAAACAGCAGTCTAGGCGGTTTCTTTGAAGAATCTTAAACGTTGTAGACAGTCAAGATGATGGAAGGGAGACAATATCAGATATCAAAGATCTTCAATCTCCCCAAAACTTCTCAAACAAGAAAAAAAAAAAACGTTGCATCAATCAATTTCATATGCCAAACTACCTTCCAAATTTTACCAATGAAAATATAAAGATAAGCTTTTTCTTTCCAAAAATTATCGTTAGAAGAAAAACTTGTTCTGACCAGTTCTGTCTACCTGCATGGTGCTGCATAAAAGTGAACCTAATTCATCAAGAAAAGTTTAAGATAGCAACTCTTCAAAGTGATATATCCTGCTGATTAAGCTGTTGATAAGACAAACTGCTTAGTTCCGTCTACTTGACAATAGATCCTAGATATACATGAGATCATAGCAGTCATTGTTGAAGCTATGCTAAACATTGTTTAATAAAATCATATGTCTCCTAACATTTTATATAGTAGTTGTTGTAAATAAATTTATGTTGTTATTCTTGTTCTGTCTAACTAGAATCGAGTAAGAAGTCATGATTGGTGGTTTTGAACTCAACATGCAAAATATAACGACTATTATAGATATATCCAAGAAACTTACAGTTAGGTAACAACAATGGCCGAGACAATTTTGTTAGTTGCGCTAACACTTCTTAATGTATGGTTGCAATTCCTTGGATAAATTGAATGCTAAAAGAGAAAAATAATCTGGGAGACCTTTTTGATGCAATTACTGTTGCAAAGCGATGAAGTCTCAGTTCTGCGATTGACATTCGATCTTCAAAGCTTCAAAGAAAACTTATGTTCTTAGATGAATAGCTGAAATATGATTCAACAGCCTTTGAAAATGAAATATGAAGCTAGAAACAACAAAAAATAAATAAATAAATAAGTTTTACAGACAAAAAAAGCAGCATTTCTAACAATTTGTATCTTTGATTATATCATTGCAGTTATAGAATGACCAGTACAACTAAATTATGAAAAACTAATTTTAAGTAGTTTTGAAATGGCTTGGCTCAAATACTGCAGTTTCAATTTTCGTCGCTAACAGTATTTTAAAAATTGAGAAATTAGAATCTTATTTTTAGTTGTTTTACATCAATTTATGTAATCAACTTTCGCTTAAGCTTGGATCGCTGCAAATAAAAATAGAGCCAAGTGAGGAACTAGAGCAAATAAAATCGCTTAATTTCAAAGCTAGAAACTAGAAAAGAGTTTAATTTCAGGAAAATTATCAGTTATGAAGGAAAAGTGCCTTGATAAAGAAGTTCTGATCCGTAAAACTTATGCCATTAACAAAGAATAATTGTGTCCCTATGAACACGAACATTATAAGAAATAAGGAAATTTAATTCAAACTAAAGAAAGATGGATAGCTCAGGTAAGATAAATGGCCTAAATTGAATGAAAATGCATTTTCAGTTAAAAATGCCCCAGTTTATTCTATAACGATTCGTTTAAGGTAGAAAGCTTAGACAGGAAATAAATAGAAGTAAAATAAGACTGACGAAAAGCGGCTCATGCAAGAACTTCCGGATTATAGAGAAGTTCAGGTAACCAGCGAAAAAAAAAATGTGTTTGAGTAATATTTTTAATGCTTTCGAAGCTACAGCTAAATAATAATTGAACACAGCATGGGAGAATAGGATATCATGTATCATGATATTCCAGTTTGAAGCCAACTCTTCCCAGACTTAGTTCTCTTTCTAGTCTAATCAAAGGACAGAGTTCTACTGTGGACAGAGTACAAACTAAGTACTAGTCAACAGCTCTAACAGTAGCATATTGCATAGATTTATAACATTAAGCACAACTATATATACCATAACAATTGTTACCTAAGAATTGGTCAACTTCGAATTCAGTGGCAGCGACAAAGAGAGATAGACAATTGATAAAAGAGTTATTTAATGAAGAGCTCTGAATAAAAGCAGCATGTGATTAATAATAAACACTAAAAGGCATCATTACAAAAAAGAAAAAGTAATTTGATATGTCCTTTCTGAATTGGTACTATAAGTTGAAGGAGTAGTACGGCGATCGCCAAAAATTCGCCTCTCAATCTTAGTGGCATGAAATTTTTTCCCGTTGATATTGCGACAAATGACAATTGTACGTACAGCAAAAAAAAAAAAAAAAAAAAGAAAAAAAAAACATTAAAAGGCAGAAAAAATGGCGCCGTCTATATTGGGTACTGTAAAATTTTGCATAGTTCCCATAACTAACTACTGTTACTATAATTACGACTACGACTAGTGCCATAAAGTAATGCATGAATGGATGAAGAGACAATTCGACTCATTGGACGGCATTTAATTCCATCAGACGTTTTATTTTCCTGTTCTTCAGATTATTTACTACTTTAACCTGTAAATGTGCTTAATTCTGTTGAATAATAATAACAAAAGCAAATTATGTAAGCAGATAAAAAGTAATCATGAATAAAATCACTGGATGTAATATAAAATGTTTCACTTACTTGATAATTTCTTCTTATTTATCCAATGGAAACAGAAACTATAAAATAGTTCGAACTAAATGTCTGATGGAATGCAGAAGAGATAGCTTCAGGAACTGCATGGAATTCGGTATCAGAAAGTAATGCTGATTGGAAGCCTTTAAAAAAATTAGTGCTGGAAGTGATTTCGGTATCTCAATAAATTTCATTACCAATTTTGATGAAAACAACAGCAAAGATGAAAAATGCAAAAGATCACTGAATGAACCGCCCGACAAATAAGCATGAAGCAAATTCGACACGAATTAACTTAATACTACTGATAAAAATGATTAATTCCAAGATATTGCTTTCACATAAACGAATTTTTGCTAAAAATGAAAATGTCTTTTAGAAACATAACAAAATAAAGCTTTAAGTAGAAAAAGATGATAGAATTTGGATTTAAGTGCTTTTTCGGCATGTCATGATCGAGACTGAAGGAAGCATTGTTAATGAGCAACACATAATAAAGTACAGTTAATTGCTCAGATTCCTGTAACGTAAAATTACATGAATAATTAAGATGCTGTAATGGATTCGCAGGAACGATTACTCTAAACGAATGACTTTAAAAGGAAAGTCAAGAGGAGAAGAGTGCAATGAACAATAAAAATTAATTGAATTAGTTATTTTCATTTTATTAACAAGCAGACAATGTTCACGAGTCTGTGAGGTAAGTAATAAGCAAGAAAAAGAACTCAAAGGTGAAAAAAGTTATATTTATAAATTGGTTGTCATACTCTTCTGACTTACTTGTAATTCAGTTTTCCCTATCAGAAAGAGTGATGTCTTTTATTCAATATTTATCATTCGTAGTTTAATCTAAGAATTTCTTAAAATTTTTGAATCGAGACATTTCATCTTGAAATGAAATCGCTTAATGTGACCGAAAGTGAAATCAGGTAACTTTTCGTTATAGAACGGCTAGATTTTACGACATATACTGTATAAAATGTCACATTCAACATATCGAAACAATCTTTTGTATGGCGCAACGCATTAGTACTGCCTTCCTATAAAGTGACAGGCCAGCTGGCTATCTTAATGGGCCATACTAACCTTAATCCTAATTTTGTCTCTGTTCACTTTACTTTTCTGTAGTAAATTGCAATAAGTAATATTGTAAGTCTTTAATTCCAGTTCATCATGCCATTTTCTACACTAAACTGGAAAAAGAAAGCCAGAGAAACTAAGATATTTGCTGATTCCTTCACAGTAGATTTACTTAGGTAAGAAATTTAGACGTTCCATGGGAAATGTAAGAATATCTGATTAGAGAAATGGAGAGAAATAAAGAGAGGAGGACCGTTTGACTTCAAAATGTAACTGCTCTCTTTGTTTTTCATTTTTGTCTTCCTAAATGTTATGAGGTAATTTAAATTATAGCTCTTTTAGCTGATGTAATGCATTCTGATTTCAATGCTACTGTTTTGGGCTGATCTGATCCAGTAGAAACGCAAACAGTAATGTAAAAAAAGACAAAAACATGAACGATTTTTTCGCAAATGCAGTCGAAAATTTCGCGTTTCCACAGGAGCTTTACGGCCGATGCAATTCAAGTTCAGGATTTAAATGAAGTCATAAATTACCTAAATATTGAATGGAAAAGGAACTGGAAAAAAAAGTGGCCAGTTTGCAAAACTTCCTCATCTCTTTAAAATATAAGCTGATCTGAATTTAGGCTTCTGGATAAGGCTAAAAATATTTTGTTATTTGTGAGTAAATTTCAGTTCCATATCTCTTACAAGAAAAAACAACTGGGGAATGAAAAAAGAAAGCACTATTTCAGCTTCTTCAATGAAAAATGGAACGCAAAATTGTCATTAAGATTTTAAGTCTTTACAGTGATAAGATAATCAGCACTCAATTCATTTCAGTTTTGACAAACATTAACTGGATAACAAAATATGCTGAAAATGCAAACATAAAACCGACCAGGACTAAACATAGGTTAAAGATGTTTCCAGTAGCTAGCTAAGTTATTCTACAGATGTTCATTTTTCCTAAATATGTCTGTCTGCTTTAAGCGTTCTTAGGTTTATCTAAGAAAGTAAATAAGATAATTATCTTGCAGTATGCAGGGAAGAAAAAAGAAAAATATGGTGAACTATCCGGGAAATCTGGAAACCCAAAGGTTTCTGATTTTTTTTCATGTAATAATTTTAGACTTCAACTTTTCTATTCAAGCTAAAGGTTTTTCGAATGAGTTGAAGCCAAGTATTTAGATATCAGAAGTGAAATATATCAGAATTCTTTCTATTGATAAGTAAATAGAGTTCATATTTTCAAATATAATTTTTAAACAGTCACTTAGCTGAATTATTCTAGACTTCATCTGAAAATTTTGTCTAGAAACTCTGCAGATTATTATTTTCCAAGTGTGACAGAATTTCTAACTGTGAGTACAACAAATATTTTTGTTTATAAGCTCTTTTTGATTTGATCAGCAAAGGCTGGGTGTTCATTTCAACATCTTCAAAAATATTTACTCATCAAGCAAGCTACCAACTTCTTCAATTCGAATGTCTTCCAGTTTCAAACATCTGGTGACACATGACTATTTTTCCTTTTCCCCTAGAAACTGTCAACGTCATGTCCAGCTACAGAAACCAAAATGTCAATGTCAGATTAAATTCTTATCACAAGACTTCTAACGACAGCAATTCAAATAATGCTTGGAAAGCAGATTAAGGCTTGCAAAGCCTCTGATACGTCTTCTACAAGCAGTAGCGAATACGGTATCATAATGTATACGATACCAGTAGACGTCACGATGTGGAATCTAAACAGCAAATAGTACCGACTAGGAAAAGTAAATAGAGTGATTATGATGCAAGGAGGATATGAACGTCAACATCGTAATTCAGTAGAAAAAAAGAAATGGAAACTAAAAACAAGCGAAAAAAAAAATTATAATTTGTTGAGTAGGAGACAGCATTGGTAGCAAACGGGGGACATCGAGACATCGAGTTTCGAGTTCTGGGGAGTTGTGAAGGGAAAAGGAGGGGAGTCTTTGGCGCCGCGACCCGACGCGGCCCATATATCAACCTCCGTTTTCTACTTCGACACCTCTTCGCTCCTGTCCTGTACACTTTTTTAAAGCGACGACGCTAATTAATCTTTAACTACTTGAGACATGTGACGCATACATTATTTACCTCTTTGCATACTTCTGCAAAGCGGATCATTTCATTCTCTCAACTCCTCCATGGCAAATGTTGCAATCGAAAAAAGGTGAAGAAAAATGGGTTTCTGCTTTGGGAACACCTTTTCCATCTAGGACTAATGGCACCTCCAATTGGTACTCCTTAATAGCAGCATACAGCAATCTCATTAGTGCACTTTTTTTTTTTTTTACATTAGGCTAACAAAAGTTCAATATCTGAGCTAGCAAGAGGTCAAAGATGATCACTTTCAAGAAGAATGCTAATAATTGATTGTATTAAATTTAAGAAAATATAAGAAAGTGTTATTTTCCTTGTACACTTGTTGAATTATAAAATCTGATGATAATAAAATGAATGAAACGTAAATTTAGTTCAGCTTAATAAGCTTCCGACACTGATTAAACGAGATTAAACGAGCAGAATTCTCTGAAGAAAACTAAGGCATAATTGAAAATCCATCTTTAAGCTTCTAGAATCTGATACCACTGAACACTAAAAGATAAATCAACCCCGGCCGAGATTTTATAACATTCATAAGAATTATTACTTCTATTATCATATTATAGACGAGTGAGAAAAACCGTGATACAAATCTTTTGTCGTTTCTACTAAATATAATTGTCTGTAGCGCATCACAGTTAGCAAATGTGCGATCAACTTCCTCAGTTACTCACATAAGAGGACACGGAGTTTGTTGGCAGTAATTTTCTTCCTTCATTTTTGTCGCAGAAGAAGGATATTTAATGGAAACTGCTACTGTCACCTGAATAATTAGATGTTTAAAATTTAATTCCTAAAGAGAGATTTATCTACTTTGTCCCCAGCTGCAAAATGTTATGGAAGTCCATCTCTTTTCTGAAGAATCTATTGCAAAGTAATAAAAACTGTATGATTGCTTAGTGAAAAATACGAATGTAAATATGAATAAAGAAAAAGGCTTTGCCCGTCTTGCATTCAGGACGACCTCTGTTTGGGAAATTAATTAAAACTATCTGATAAGAGAGCATGTTCGGAGGTACAACACTATTGTGTTGTGCACTGACCTCATCCATCACTCAGCTGCCAAATTTTCTTCCAACAAACAAAATATTACTGCCAACTAAAATAATAATATGCAAATTTCTATAATAGTTATCATTTACAAAACGAAAATAATGGCAGAGAAAATGATAGCAGGATCATAAATAATATTCGTGATATCCCTAACAACGAGAAGTTACTTTGACTCAAAGTTTAGCCGACGAAAATTACTACAACTGATGAATAGTCTAAGTAACGAGTGGTACGAACTTCTTCAACATATCATCCTGCGCTATGCAATTTCAATTTTTAATGTACATGAAGAAGCAATCAATAGTAGCAAAAATTATACAATTAAGGGTTACTAAATTTAAAGCAAAAAAGAAAAGGTCAGAAGTAACACACATTGAAACGGCAGCAAACTTTTTTGATGTGGTGATAGAAGCTAGAAGCAATCGCAGGACTTTTTTTTACTCATTTGTTTGTGAGCATTTTTCGAAAAATTGAAACGAAAGATTCATTTTTCATCTAATAATAATTAGCTTAATCTCTGCTAACTATGTGGATAAGTGGTGTGACAAAAAGAGCAAGACGAGAAGTATAGTTTTGTAGATAACTATTATTGTGATTAAGATTTCTAGCGATCATTGTGATAATTAAATATAGTATGAACCATGTATTCTGAATATTGATGTGTATTTATAACAGTTTTTTTTCACTTAAATAATTTCTTATCACTTATTCCATCTTCTTAACTTGTCATCACGAACTTAACTTCTTTGAATCAATTTCTGGAATCAGTCTCAGATAATCGGAGGATAGCTTTACGTTTACTACATACGTAATCGAATGCTGTTCCAAACTTTCACAGTACACAAAGATATGCAACTGATTAATTGGTCAAGCGGTAGCTAAGACACGTAAAATCACTCGTACCTGAATACTAACTTGGTGAGCCATCATGTGAAACTGTGCTGGATGTTTACGTCTGTCTGTAAAGGGAAATGAAGGCTCGGGAACGGTAGTCTTAAGGTTGTAAAGTTTCCCATAGATTTGGAAACAACAGTCATTCACATTCATCGTTCATACTAAAAAAAAAAAAAAAAAAAGAAAAAAAACAATTCTTTTTTTGTTGGAGATGATTCCAAAGAAGAATGGAAACATTTCGGAAAGATACTTCCAACTAGGAGGAGTGTCACTAAAGATACTGTCACAAGTTTAAAACAGATATTCCCAATTCATTTTCTTATAGGCTTAAATTGTAATTACTTAGCCACTTAAAGGTGAACAGAAAATAATTGACTCATCTGAACAGCACCGCTAAAAATAATATCAAATTTTGTTCAAAATGACAAAAGTATCTAAGATTCATTCATTTATTGTACAAAAGTTTCCAGATGAACCAAAATTTCCCACCAAGAATGAAATGAAAAAGGAAAAATTATAAAAGAAAACAATTCAGTAACAGTAAAATTAAACATCATTGCAACTTGTGCGATTTAGGTCAGCTGATATGCAACAAGAGCTAGTTTGCAAGTAACGCATTCTGAATACACCTTGCCGGTAAAGCATGAATCCGTCAACTACCGCATCGGACTGATCAATGATGTTTAGAGACGAAATCATAAAATTTTCTATCATGTAAGATCACTCGCCTAACGAAAATAACAAGTAATTCGATCTAGTTTGGACTGTAAATCATAAAAATTAAAAGTCAAATGAGGAAATCGCCAAGATCAATTAATGCCTAAACACGCTTCATCGAAATTTAATTTTCCCTATCATTTCAAGTTTGTTGTTTAGTTTATAAAAACATTTGTTATTAAAGCTTATTTATTTTTATTGTGTTTATATAGATAAAGTTTGTCTATACAAAACTTCTTGTATTTACTGCATATAAAATTTGTTGGCAGAATAAAGCCAAAGTTTTTTATTTCTTTTGAAAGTTGTCGCTTTGTAAGATTATTTCCCATAGACAATTAGTTCATAACGGATTGTGATATGTCTTTAATTTTCAAATTTTCATCGAGATTTATAAAGCTTTCAAGATTTCTGCTATTTTCTCATTTTCTAGTCAAATCTAAGAATCCATCCTTTTGCTCTTATGCCCTCTGGAAGAAATTTCAACTGCTAACAAAAAACATTCTGCCTTTATATTCACTGCACTCATTAAATTGAGACAGCACAAGTTTGAATCCAGAAAATACTGCAATACTTACATCACCTAATGCGCTTTTTTTGTTTCAGATGGAAATCCTAAAAGAATTTTCTTCAACAAATTGGAAAGTCAGCAGGTTTAGAGAAGTATTGAAGACACTCTTCTAATTTGCCATCATCATTATTGTAGTTGAGTATTTCTTCGTATTTATGCAAACATTTATGCAAGTGTTGATTTATCTTTCTTTCTAGTAGCGATAAAGATATTGGTGATGGCACTATTGGAAAGCATGTCTTCTGAATCATGTGGTACAGATATAGAGTTCAAGCTTGAAAAAAGAAAAACTAAGATTTGTAAGAAATTTAGGAAATTTTTTAAAAGCCATTCAAATAACCTCGGCTTGGAACTTCATTTATAAATAATAATGAGTAATAATTTCAGTAATTATAAATACTAATATAAAATCCTTTGTATGCAGTAAGTAATGCTAATCTAACGAGAAAGTACCTTTTTTAAACAAAGTAATCAATATTGGTTTCATCGTTAATTAATCAACAAATGGAATCCAAGCTGGAAAACAGTAGCAGCCAATGAAGTACTTTCCGAATAAATCTATTTCAAAACGATCTTGAATTGCAATTTTTCTTCAAGTAATCAAATATTTAAAAACGGAGTAAAATCTTAATTAAAAAACAACTTGAAAAGAGTAGGAAAGAAAGGTAATAAGTTTCATTCGCCTTCTCGTTCTGACAGGTTTAGTATGGTGTTTTATATTTGCCATTCATTTTCGCTTGCAATTGAAAAATTCATTTCATCTTTTTAGAAATAATGAATTATTCTACTGAAAAAGTAGCAAAAGTTTTGCCTCGCCTGCAGTGCCGCACATAATTTTTCTCAAAAAAGTTGCTCGGCTTAGGTTGAAATCCCCATTAATCTTCACAATTGCCGAACCGATACATAACGGCATAGCCCAAGCAAACGACGATTGTTTGAAAGCAGAATTTTGTGAAAGGAAATACTGATGGAACAAAACAAACAACTGTATCTCCTCAACAAGGACACCTTCTCTCCTTCCTTTGTTTGCTCAACAAACAACAGCAGCTGAAATCTGAAAAGATTTCCAAGCGATCTGCTCATTTCAAATACTGATCTAAAATTTTAATGAATTATTTAAATTTCAATCTAACTCCATGAATATGCGCTTCTCAGCACCGAAAAAAAGACGAATAACTTCTGCTTCATCCAAAACGTCCAGATACTATTACTATCATTATCAGTAGACTTCTCCGCAACAACTGATACTGTGCCAGTGTTGCAGCCTCCTAAGAGTTCACACTTAACTAAAAATACTAACTCTGATCCAGCTACTACTTCAAGAAATGCTTTTACAAATTATTTGACCGCAAAAAGGTCAGCCATCGACTAGAGCGATTTCCGCTAAGCCAAGAAATCTTGCTTTGAACAGCTTAATCAACTAATATAGTCAATAATTTCTTCAGAAAATCAGCTAAAACAAAATGCCACTTCAATCGATTATATAAGAGTATTTGGAATAATTGTGACCTCTCATGAAAGCACATTCGATGGATGATGACCTTTACTATTAACAGTGCAACAGAAGATGGCAACCTAGAAACACTTGTTAATTTCTTTTTTTTTGGGACTTGACTTTCTCAGAAAAAACTTTGTGCTTTAAATTAGCAATTTTGGATTTAAAGAAAAAATAATCGATGAATTAAAAGACAATTGAAAAGGAGCTGCAAGATGCTGTAAAAGTGAATTTTTTTTAGTCTCAGAAGTCTAAATGATACTTGAACGATCAAGAAACGCTGCTCAAATTTAAGAAAAGAAAATTGAGTACTTTAAGTCTAACCGTACTTAGCTTATAAATTACTGAAATTTGCATGTGTAATCCTTAATCTAATAGAAGAAATATGTTGGATTTGTGAAAGACATTCAAAGTCATTAAAAAATGTCGACTCCACATGAGCTATAATAATAAGTTTGAAGTTTCTTGAAAGAATTAGTAAAAACAACAAGACAGCATTGGAAAATGAATTGGTATAGCTGTGAAGATGAGGATGACAATGGTTGTGTTGATGAGATAACATCAATTGATGATAAGTGAGAAAGAGTGAAAGCAAAAGAGTAAAAAAAGTAAGATAAGAAAAAGTAGAATTAAGATAGGTAATTGACATAATTGCTGAGAAATGTGCAGGAGACTAGGTGACCACTTTAAAGTGCTACTGAAGATAGGTAATTTTCTGGAATAGAATGAAAAAAGGAAGGGGTAGACAGAGAGGCGCCCGATGTGAAACTACGATAACAACCACACAGTTCAATTCAGCAGCTACTACACCTCTCACCGATGGATTGGAATTGAATTAAGTGAGCCTACTGAAAACAGTACACCACTTTTCTTTTTTTTTTTTTTTTCAACTCTTTACTGATTAATAGTCAAAAAGACAATGTCAGAAACGAAGATAATGATAAATGACAACAATGATGATAAGAGTGGTTACGGTGACAGTATTTATGATTAGGATAATGATAATGATAACTACCTTTGTATTAGGAAAGAAACACCTCCATTTGTTTTAAATTTATTTTTACAATTTTTTATGAAAAAAAGAAAGTATTGTTATCAAAATTAACACTTAAAAATATATTGGATTTGTTTAAGTTTGAGGTTTTTTTTAATAAAAAACTGTAGAAAAATTAACTGTGCATGTGGCACAAAAAACTAACTGTTTGATTTTGTTATCAGTATCAAAATTTCTACCCAAACGTGTTGTATATTGAATTCCTATTAAATCTTTTAGGTGAACGAAATATACCAAAAATTTCTACTAGTGCATGTTTAATTGAATTCAGACTTGATTAGTAATAATTATTAGGCGAAAAGTGAAAAATCTGAAAAGTATTGAAGAAAGAATGAACTTTATAACAGGAAACATGTTTTCTACGACCTCAATAATGTTCAGTTTCCTTCACTTTTAATGCTTTGTTATCTTCATCTTACTTGTTAACTAATATTAGTTGGGTGGTAGAAAAGTAACTCATTCTCTAGCAAATTGAAGTTAACTCATTATCAAGGGTCATGGGTCAACTTTAAATTAGTGTGTGGTCTTTGATCAGATAATCATAGGATAGGTTTATTTACATTTCAGATATTTTGCAATATATTCATATGGGTCAGATTTTTGATCTATGAAGTTTTTGGTTAAAAATATGTAATAAAGGTATAGCCTATTCCTTGTTATTTGTAGCAAAGAGTTCTCGTAATGCAATAAGGTCAACTGAAGGTGCTGTTGTTCAGGATGCAGCTTCCAGGAGTCGAGAATGAGTTCGAGAAAGAAGAATTCCTTGGTTGGTTCGATTTCGAGAGAAGCGGCTGTGAGTTAGAAATCGTTGTCCAGATAAACTTTTCCGTTCCACTTTTGGTTATGTTACGGAACTAAATTACGCAACATTAAAAATTAGCTCAACTAATTTGGGAGAAGGCACATTCATCAACTTCAAAATTTTCAAATGACAATATTTCTGAACTATCGGACTGAAAGGGCCAAATGTTTGGAAGTTGGCCAAGAGAAATTTATCAATCAAAAAAGAAAAATCCCTGACGCTGTTGTTTACATGTGACTTGACTTTTTTGTTTTCCCTTAATGAAAATGAAAAATTGGTTTTTAGGATAAGAAAATTTGCTCTAGAAATTGTTGATTGCTTGAAAACTTTGCCCTGAAGTAGGCGAAGAACAAATAATAAAGTATTATTCTTTTATGGAAGATCCATTTGCTTTCTAAGACTTTTTCAAATTTCTTAACTTGCTTAGAATCTCCGATAAAACTGTAGCTTCAAAGTTTTAAAGTTCTTGATATGATTCGACGACAAAAAGGAACAAATAAAAAAAATAGAAAAAGAATGAAATTTTTTAAATATTTTTATTTTAATTGATTAGTGTGAAGCAATAGAAAAATGAAATTAGAAAGAACGAAAAATGAATTTTGACTGCCATTTTATCAAAATCCTTTTGATATGTATTAATACTTTAACAAAAAAAAATCTTGCATTGTTCTAATTCAGAAATACTTTCATTTATTTTTTAAAATTTATAAATTACACAAGTCATTCGTTCAATTTTCAGTCTTCACTCTCTATTGCCAAATTTTTATTGTTAGAATTTTGAGAGATTTGCAAAACATCGACAAGTTGTCTTCAATAAAAATTTTTACTGTGTGAATAAAATGATTATCTTTGATATATGTATCATTATTCTGAGATTTCGGTACTTTTGTCGACGCTAATCGCCTTGTACTTGGATCTTTAAGGAATATGCGGTCATTTGAATTTGTCCTTTTTTTAATTCTTTCTAATTCTGAGGGAACTTTTTCTTCTTTCCAGATACTAATAGTTATAATTGTACTTCAATAGAATAGTGTCACCAAAAAAGAAATGAGTCTTTTTTCATTCCATATTCCTCATTCGATTTTTATGTTATAAAATTTGTAATTTTCAAAAAAGACATAAGAAGTGCGGGTATTCGCAATAAATTTAACGATTGTTCGTCCCTTCAGTAATTCGACATTACTTTCACGGAAAACACAAAGAAGCCAAGGAATATATCCGCCGACCATCTCATGCTGCCTTCTTTACAAAATAAAATAATAGATGGACAAATTAATGAATGAATTGTATAATAAACACTTCCCTTTGGTTGCAGTGACAAAAAAAACTTATGATTTAAAATTTTTATTTTCTACAATATATTATATTGTAGAATTCTAAAATTAAGGAAATGCGACATTCTTAATTGATTAAATCAATGTGTTTGCATCCCAGTTCTTTTTTTCTTTTGGCCTTTCTTCTAATAACTATATTATGTTTAAACAAGTCTTGGATTTCCTTTTAATTATGTTTAGGGTTTTTTGAGAAACCATAAGATTTTGTCTTTAATGGGAGATTTTATTCGAGCATCAAATCACTTCAACTGTTGTTAAGTATTTCTACTGTTCTTTTGTCAGAACGATTATTCGGCACTGATGAATGAACTAAAAAAAAACTCCTTGTTTATGTTTTGACTGCTGATAAGATTAGAACAAGATTCCGATGATTTCTTTTATGGTTTTCTTGAAAAGAATGAAAAAATTTCCGCGCATATACAAAATTATCACTTTTTCTCCTAGCCGACTTCTCTTATATCATAAAAGCATATTACAGAGAATCAAAGCTTCATGATAATATCATTGAATTAAAATAAAATTCTTATAAAAGACTTTGATTATTGTTAGATTTTTCGACCTTAACAGTGAGTAAGGAAGAGAGTGTAATTATTTGCTACTTCGTTTTGTAGACAATTAGAGCAATCTCACAATCATTCTGCAAATAACATGAAATAAGATTTAGAATCAGTGGTTTCCATATTTGAGGATCACACTTTTTCATAGCGATGATGGAGAATGGTGTTGAAATAGAATCTATGTTAAACACTGCAAAGTTCATTAATTTCTTCTTTAAATATCTTACAGGATACCAGAATTTTTGCATAGCACTATTGAAATGTTGAAGATCTTTATTGGATAAATCCACGTTTCATCAACTGAGCAGTTTCATATGAAGACTTGAACGACATTCGTAAGAAACACAATTTTTAATTTAAAATAATTTGATCTTGTTTTTAAAATTGTGATTACCATTAAAAAATCACAAGTTGCTACTCTAATTTCCAAAATTCTCTGTTTTTGTTTTACAGATGTCGTCAAAAATGCAATTTCCATAAATAATTTGCAAATTATTTACAGAACTGACAAACTAAACATGACTATTTCTGCACCTGAAAGCAATACGGGTTAAACTAAAGAGATTCGTAGACGAGAATATATCATCAAAATACCTCTAAAGTAAATATCCAACGTTGTGAAATATTCAAAAACTTTTAGGATAAATCACCTATCAGGTGAGCAAAAAATAGACTGAAGTGGAGGATTCTCCTCCTTTTCATTTTTTTCTCTCCAATTTTTTACTTCACAGTTGTTTAATTGAAGTAATTTAAATCGAATTTTAATATCCTTAGCTTACAATAAATTTTCCATTGTTTCTAATTTCCTTGTCTCTTATAATATCTACAACAAAAATAAACTCAACCTTTTTAGTTATAGTTACCTCAAAGAGCCTGGGCAAAGGTTATAGTTACCTCAAAGAGCCTGGGCTCACAAATGCCATGTGGATAAAAATGTGCAGATATGCTGCAATGTAAAATTATCTAACTGAAGTACAAATACTTTTCTCGGCAAAAGTTGCTAATAAAAAGAAAGAAAAAATCATTCTAAATGACTAGAAATAAACAAATACTATGCATATACTTTCAATATGAAAGAATTGTAATGTGAAATGGAAATAATCAAAATTACCCGCGTATTGTTAAGGAAGTTAGATATTGAAGAGGTCAAGGCAAATGAGAGACGGAATTACGTGTGGATCCATCGAGAATAAAGAAGAGACATGCAATAGATCGGTACATCATATTCATATACTCTTCCTTGTTACTAGCTTTTTGCTAAATGTAATAGAACTGTTATCAGTACTGAAAATATTCATGTGTACAGATGCTCTGCCTGCTACTGAGGTAGATGATTCCAGAGACTGACGTAGTTCCATCGAATAGGATGGTGGCAGTATTACTGGGGTTTCATTATCAGTTTCGTTTTCTGCTACCTCTTCATTAAGTTGTAATTCAGCTAAGTGAGCATTTACCACCTCTTCTTCTTCTTCTTCTTCTTCTAAACCTGTTCCCTCTTCCACCTGACTCCTGAAATTTCAATATTGTTTATCATTTCTTCTTATTATTATTACCAGTTATTATTTACTTCACAAATAATTTGCTGGAGACAAATGGCCTTCCAAGTAAAAGAAGCGTTATGAAGATCCTTCCTTTGAATATTGTTGCAAGACTTACCTAATAAATGGAGGTAATTTAGTGGCATCTTCATAAGTTGGCAGTGGAGGCAGATTGTCTCGTCGATGAGACCTTCCTGAAAATTTTGGTGTTGAGATTTTACTGGGAACTTTTTGAAGTTATAATCTATGGCATTTGTATTGCTAACCTCTATGGGGATTTATTATATAAGGAGGAGGTCCTTCGTTGAGAAACGGAACGGTCCTGAATGACAGAATTCCAGGATCTTCTGGCATGATCACATTACCACGGCGTGAACTGACTTCAATTGCTGACCGAACGATTGCCTCACGTCGAACAGTCGCGAATCGGTTTTGTACCTAAAATAAGAGTAGATAGGAGCTCGATGCTTGAAAAGTTCAGAAAATAAGAGGGATCGAAACAAACCAGATTGGGTAGGATTATTTGCGAGGAGAAATAAATGAAACTATGAGAATCGGTTGTTTACAAAACAGTGAGAGTAGTTGTTCTGAAATGATACAATTTCGAGCAGAGTTAACAACAAGACAATGAAGCACTCATCAGATCAGTGCTTCAAAAATCGATTAATCAGGGGTTTTTTTTCCTACAATTATCGCACTGAAGCAATGCTTTTTGCAAAATTCCTCGCCAATATATTATAAAAGAAAAAAGTTCTGTGTGGAAGTTAGGGAAAACAATTAAGTAATGCAATTAGCAATCCCGATAAAATTTGAAATTAATTAAACCAAGAGATAACAAACCTGCATTCTGTGTTTCATTAACAAATACATGGAAAGAACGAGGACAGCAATCATGACAAGGCTGAATATTGTGCTCGATACGTCTCGCGTCAAAAAGTCACTGTCCTGATAGATACTCTACAAATTCCACAGGGATTCTATTGTTTTTGATCATGAATATATAAGTCTAAATCAAATGTACATAAACAATCTGTACCCGAGTACAATTTTCAGAGAGTGAATGATAAGTAAGCAAAAAAATGTGCAAAATTTAAAATTTAGTCTCTAAAATGTACATTCCACTTGATTAATTATCTTCCTACTGTATTATTTTAAATAAGTTGGACGACGAGCAACAAAAATTCAATTCAACAGACATATTCAACGTGGCTGAGCCTTCACATACCGAATATGCTACTTGACCTTTATTAAAAGATTTTCTGTACGCTTGTACAGGACTACTGATAATTAAAACTAAGACAAACGCATAGCCCATTAATGCATCTAGCAATTAGTGTGTTTATTTATAGTGGAAATTTTTCATTTCACATGATAAGAAAGCATTTTGAATAATTCCACTCAAATTAATTCATTACTACCACTGTTAGATAACTTTAATTAGCTTCGAATTGTTTTTTTTTTTGTTTAGTACCGACAGCTTTTTCTGTGCATTCTCACCATTACATTTTCTCTTCACAGCTCTGTCCTATCTCACTAATTCAAAACGTAATAAATAGCCTGCAGGGATGTAGCATCATCTATTAAACAAATCTAATCAGCTTCTTGTTTTTCAGTTGCCACCGACTAAAGAAGAAGTAGTAGAAATGGAAGGAAAAGTGAGCTATGCAACTCTTTGGGTAACACTAATTGGGAATAACATAAAGTTGAATGTGGCAGGACAGCGAACCTGTTCTCGATAGCCGTGAAATCGTGACATAACCGATGTACGATTAGCATCAACCTCGCAGTGATAACCGAGGAAATTCGGGGGACATCGGCAGTGACGCCGTATCTCAGTGCCACCATTCAAACACACTATATTCCGACATTCCTCACCCTGATAAAATGGTGTGCATCCACAGTAATCACGACCATCAGCTCCTGCAGTGTGAAACTTGAACGTCAGAATTACGACGCAGTTTGCAACTGATAAACTTTTCAGCAATCCTAGTAGTTTTCAAAATAAACCACAATCATACGTATTAGACAAGTGCTTTGTGCTTCTACTCGAAACACTTCTGCAAGAAATTACAGTTGAGAGCTGTTCGCCTCGTAATTACAAAAGATCCTAGTACTTCAGAACCAAATGAGCAAAGGTCTGCCTCAGTTTAAGAAAATGGCACTTTAGCACTAGAAGACTTTTTTCCAACATCAATGTGTTTGCCAAAAAAGAAACTAAATCAGATTTATTTATCGAAGTTATGCAACGAACCTCTCATTCGCTGACCCTGATCGCAGTATTTCTCACACTGTTCCCCGAAATATGGCTCTGGGCAAATACAGTGCGAACTAGAACTGAAGGACCGGTGGCCATTATTCAGGCATGGTCTAAGACGCCTACAGTTCCGGTCTAAGTATTCATTGGCTGGCACTTCTGGAAAATTTCATCTTCACAAAATCAATTATAATTTCAAGAAAAAGATTCTTGCCCAAGCTATTCTGTATTCTCCCTTGCTTAAATACAAATCTAAAAATGGAAAAAGCAAGGGACAGGCAAACACACCTGGACATTTGCATGCAACGCCGACACCACTGAAATCATCAAAGGTGAAGAGTGCAGAAGCAGATAACAGGTAGCTACCGTGATACACACGGCATTTCGAGTCGACCATCTTTTCTTTGGGAGATCCCCAAGCTCGGGACCCAATGCTACTGCTGCTACTGGGAACATTATGTTCACTATATCGCTCATCAACTATGAAATCCGATTCCTCATGAGTCCAATTCCGGATTACCTGAAACTGAAACTGTACTAAAAGAAAATTTCGTCACTTAACTATCATGAAAATAACCAAGTAAAGCTGACTTGAGTTAGCACAAATTTAATTTCAACAAGTTTTTTTTCACTTCTATCTTATTAATAACCCAGGGTTTGCTAATGCTCAGCAGATGAATGATGGGATAAGAAATTTATTGCCATTAACTGAGTGAGTGCATGTGGCATTAATCTGACGACAGCTTTGCATCATCGGTGAAGCAGGTATTCAGTAAAAAATGATATTCATATAGTTATCGATTTTTTACCATGGAATCTTATTAGAGTCTAAAATATATCACTATTAGACTTTAACATCCTCAATTTTTCGAAATCATGAAAATAATGCTTGATTTTAGCTTATTGAATACTTTCCTTTCAAAGTATTTCAGGCTGTGTGCTAGGCTGCATCATTATCCTAAAGAATGCAGAATCAAAAAAGAAAAATTTAATTTTCATTATGCTAACTCCATCTTATTCAGGATTGTGCTACAAAAATATATATATAAACAAGATAAAGTACTTGAGGATTCTCCGGTACCGGATATCCACTTGAACAACAAGTGATTCGGAATGGACGAGGCAACCACATCGAGCCGTAACCGACTTTGGTTGATTTCCTCGTTAAATTGCTGTCTGCAAAATTACAAATATTGTTTAATAATGCATAATCCAAAAAATATATCCCTATTAAAAATTTTATTTTATTTCCTGACTTCATATTTCTCACAATTTAATTTGCTTAAACAAGCTGTGAACAAACAAATGTCACAATTTGTTCAATCAGAACTGGAAGATTTCCCAGAACTTTCAAGGGAAGGAGAAATATATTGGCATTATTAACCCCGATACAGAAAGAGATCCATAAGCAGTCAGCTCCCATTAGACAGTCTTACAATGGTGAATTTTTTAATAGAACTAATGTTTCAAAGTTTCTTTTTCAAACTTTCGGGCTTTCTATTCCCATGGAAATTATAATTTCTTGCTACAAATTCGGCAGTAGCCAGTTCTCCCATAAGCCGTAAAGTAAGGTGCTACAGTTTCTCTGTTCATTTAGCGCAACTGATTCCGTTCATACTCCGTTTCAAGATTTTTTTTTCCAAAAGGTAAGCAAAATTTAGTAATGAACAAACCGAGATTCTGAGTACGAGAAAGAACGGTAGCGGCGAAAAGTAAAGTAATTAGCAGCATTATCATTCCTCCTATTCAAGCAATTAAGTATAATATGAATAAGCAGTGAGGCGCCCAATACTCATTGGTGATCCCATTGGTAACTGAAATTAGAATACCATGCAACTTTTAAATAACTTTTGACAGTATACAAATTTTAAACATTTGAAATTTTGCTTTAAAACTGGAAAGATAAACTTCCCATTAAACTAGAGGATAAAGACTATTGAAACTTTATTTATTCATTTAAAATCTAGTGAAATTCAAACGTACATTTCGTTGCTTGGCAGTAGGAAATGTTCAAATTATGATGATTATCAGACTGCCCATCATATTCAGCACATTTTTTATTACTTATGATATTCTGTCAGCTGTCGCAGATCGTTAATATCAATTATTATTTTATCTAAAGCTGAAAAGCAGTAAGCTAATGTTAGAAGAATTTAAAAAACAAATGTGAATGTATGCGAATGAGCTTTGATGGGGGATGAAAAAGTGCCAAGAATAATCTCGAGGATCGATTATTTACCATTTCTCGTTAAGCCTACGACTTGGATGGTACATTATTTGCATGGACACTGAATCGTACAAATACGTAAATGAAGCAAAAGACGAGAATTTCCTCTAACAAGTCTGAAACACTTATAATTGAATTCAGAAATAAGTTCAGTTCTCAAATGAATAAACTGCGTATCTTTAGACATCCAGTATCTGTGAAGGCTTTCATAACTAAAAGTATATTGTCACTGCAAACATCGATTCCAGTCGGTTTAAATGATTCCATTTGTTTGAAAGATAAAGCGTGGGAAATGAACCAGAAAAAAGCCAACTTCAAAAGTTATCAGTACTAATTTTTTCTAGACATAAAAAACAATATCAACTGTAGCAGGGAAAATAAAATGGTTGATGACAGGAATACTCAAGAGCCAATTTCATGGGTTCTACACAAATTATTAAATACGAGAATTTCAGTACCCAGTCAATTTTACAATAAGGCTGTAGCATAAGTTTATGAGGCCAACCGATGCGTGACTTTTTTATTCAGAGTTTATTCTTATCAAAAAAGAAGTTGGGAAAGTTATCATTTAGTTATGCTGAAGTAACTGTTAACTTTATATTATTGGTTATTTGTAATTAAAAAAATATATATATATAAGATTATGGACCCCGCTAATAATGATGTTACAAGAACTTTTAAGGGTTTGTTCGTATTCTTGTTGCCTAACTGAACATTAATTGACGTGTCCACTTCATTCTCTCCTTTGCTATTTTCAGTAAACATTTTTAATTTGATAAATAAAAAGTTTAGAATTCAGTGCACTGAGTCTGTTCGCTTAATAGAAACAATTATCATGTGTTGAATTATATAACCAGCGTCGAATATTTCATTTTATACACGAAGTTACAGAGACTGCGCATAAAAGAAATAACATATGGTGATTATTACCCAAGGGTACTTGAAAAGCTGACTATGTCAATCGTATTGATAAGGGATTTAAAGCGACGAAATTTCTGGGAGTAATATAATTTAAAGGTTAAAACAAGTAGCATTTTAAATTAATAAGATGGTCGAAGCAAATTTAAAAACTGTCTACATTTCACAGAATTCTTTCTTTATCTTTGTGCTGACGAGTTAAATTTGAAAAAATATCCGTCAAACCTACGAAATTAAACCCACTGTTAGGGAGTAAACACATTATTTGTCAAATGAAAAAGCTTGTTGAACATGGCAAAGAAATAGACAGGTTAATTAATATTTAATTGGGCAGTGGGGTGCAAAGAAACTCGTAAAATCTTTTGTAACATTATTATTAATGAAGAGATGGTGGTGCTGCAGGGAAAGATTGTTTTTGATTGAATCTTTAATAAAATTTAAAATATTTTTACAAATTAGATTGAAAACACGTTTAAGTGTTTGATGCCTTGAAGGTTTCAAAAAAAAAAAAAAAAGAAAGAAAAAGAAAGGTGCAATTCAACACAATTTTTTCATCCTTTTCATGAATGAACATAAATATTTTCACTGATTTGAACTTACGTCAACAAGAAAAGAGATTCAGGAAAATTATTTGGATATAATTACGCTCAGAAAATAACCTAATTTTTAAGAGCTGTTGATTTTAAATTCGCAAAAATATTTCAAAAAATGAAAAAAATAATTTGGAGGGCCTGTGACCATCAGTGGGATAAGGAAAGGAGCAAATAATTCAAAGGCTGTTTAAAAGCTTTCAAGAACGAATGAGTAAATGAATAAAAATGAATAAATCAAGAAAATTAAATTATTTAATATAAATGTTTAATATCAAATTGCTCAATTATAAAAAAAAATGCAAAATTCTTAATTGAGATAATGGTTTGATTGAAAAAGGTGCTCTGTGCGATAATTACTAAGGTTCATTATTTGAGTAAACTCAAAGACTCGGATAAGTAAAAAAAAACATTTTTTCCAAACTTTGATCATTTAAGACAAAAAAAAAAAGAAAAAAAAAACCTCTCTCTCTCAGTGATATTAATGGAAGTTGAACGAATGAAAAAACAGCTACTGAGTTGGAAATTAACAGCAAATTGTAACGTCAATATGATGTCAAGAAAGGAAACGGACTGAAATTCTGAAGCAATGTGAAGAAAAACAAGGAGAAAGGAAGAAGCAACCAACTTGCCTAAACAGACATGCCATCAACAAATGTAACTACTGACTGGTGAATTTTTTGAAGCTGCCGAAGAAATCAAGTTTTACTGCAATTGGAGCCGGTTGCTTCAACCGATACAGCCGACTTATTTCCAACGAGTTCGTTACATTTTGCCGTTGCGTTAATTGGAAGCAGTTAGAGTGAGACATATGAACCTTTAGAATGCAAATAAATAGTGAAATGAATGTTTAACAAATACTACCATACGTACAAGAAATTGTATTTTTCTTATATTTTAATTGAAAATCACATATATGTTGCAGTGGATTAGTGGTTCTTTCTTTTCATTCTTTACAAGAACGCCTAAAACTTCATATTTCATTAAAACATTCATGAAAGTTTTGCAATAATTAGGCATTTTTTTAATTGAGTTTTGAAAGTAGTAAACAATTTTCATTTTGAAAATGGAAATTGCTAGAACTAAAGGATGGAAAATGAAGTCATTGGCAAACAAAATGGCTTTTCAATTGAATCCATTTTAATTACAACTGAAGATTTATTGAATTCAAGTCAATTTATTTTGCATTTAAGAGCAGTTAGGAAGTTGAATGTTCGTTTTTGCAAAAAAAAAAAAATCGAAAATCCTAGAAAGACAAAGCTATTATTAACTTGTTTTCTTGCCTTGTTTAAATCTGTTCAACAATTAAATTAAGTAAGTAGCCGTAAAAACGAGGGCAAGTTTGATTCCTGGCTAAATTGAAGTTACGCGACCGAGGAGATGCAAGCAAACATTTTAATATTCATAACGGAAATTAGAAGAGCAATGAACAACTTGAAAAAGTGCCAGGAAATAGCATCCAGGAAAGCCAGAAGAAAATTGCTCCATAAAATTTAAACAGAAAAAGAAAATTGAAAAGGCACTGTAAATTAATGATCGCCTTTGAGAATCTCATTTGGAATTTCAAAATTACTGATACATTCTAGAAATTTTCATTCTTCTAGTTATCAGTTCTAAAAATGTGGTTATCAGCTCAATTTTCTTGACTGCTACAATGAATGTACTGCGGGCAAAATTAGATTATTTTAAATTTCATAGCTTGTGCTACGACTGACTTCGTACGATCCAGTTGCGAGGTTCAGATGTGTATTTCTTTTTTCCTTCTATGTAATAAAAGCTGTTTGAGAGAAAATGAATTTCGATGCAAGCAGCTGACTTGAAATGAAGTGGTGACAAGCAACCATACCTGAACAAATTCTCTTTGATGTGCTGCAAAGTACATTGCTAAGTTCGTCTAGAGCCCGCGTAATCCTATATATACATATATATATATAAATTTATGGAGTATATAAAGCACCACCTGTTAGTTAACTGAGACATCACATCGTTGTTGAAGGTAACAAATATCATACTTCTAACACAAAATATTATAAAGTAACTTTCAGCCATCAACAATTAAATTTATCATTAAGAAAAAAATCAAATTAAAAGACTGAATGAAAATTGTGTCACTACATAGCAGATGTCTCTTGCTGCAATATATTTTGGAGCAGCCAAATGTTTTCTGACCAAAATTAATTTTTTTTACTGTTATAAGTGATATAAAATTATCGCTAACAAAATTAATAATAATAAGAAGAAAGAATACGGTGAAGAAGCGCAAAGGGCAAACATTTAAAGAGTCTAACTTGTTTGGATGAGACAACTTCGCAAAACAAGTTGAAAACACTTCTTCAAAAAGTTTCTCTCCACATTCTGAACAAGCAAGAGATTGAATTTTGGAAATAAAATCAAAAAATATAGCTTAGACGCCTCAAATTATGCCGCAGAAGTACGCAATTAAGATCTTCATTTGTCAACGTCATTTTTTTTCTCAAATTTTTTAAAATTCTCAACAGCAGATTGAAATTTCTATTGGAAACCAGTTAACCAATAATTCTTTTAGCTAGATCTTGGTAGAAATTAATTGCACTGACTCTTTCAGATTCTAAGTTGTTCGAATTGTTCAGATGAATCAGAGTTAATGCAATTAGCGTTCCTGTCAAAAATATAGTCATCTAACAAAAAGAATTAGTGTCCAATTATTATATCCAGCCCCTTTTTAATAAAAATCTCAAGCTTATCGAGAAGTTTGAGATGGATTCATCTGAACCATGAGGACAACAAAGTCTGTTCTTAGAATCTGAAAGATCAAAGTCATCTTACGTACGTATCGGTTAACTCAAATGCAGTAAATGTTTATTTCAATAGCTGCTTTTGCTGGATACTGGTACTTCAATTGGATAATTTAATTAAAACAATAGAATGGCGCCTTTGCTGCGATGTTAAGTATGAAATTTCATCGCAGTAGCAGTTTTCAAGACTGATTAGCAAAATTTCGTTGTTCTCTGTAATTTAGCTCTACTTATAAATCAAGATAACTTTTGAACTATAATATTTCAAACAATCTGAAATTAATACAATCTTACCATCTGTGAAGATAAACCAAAGCGAAAGTTAAAAGAATTATGACATGTTAAAATAATTTTACATGTTGAAAGCATAAAATAGACTGGAAAAATAATAATGAATCGATGAGAATTGAAATAATCCAGCCATTCTCGTGTTTAAATTTCTTCGTAATTAATGACTGCAATGACAATAGTAATATACATCAAATGAAATATAATAAATTAACATTCGATTGTTGGAAGAGCAATGTCAAAGTTAGCCAGTCAAACTTAAATTGATTAGTTGACATTTGATATGCACATACTGCATCAACAAAACTTTTGTAGGATTAATAGACCATAAAGTGGTGAATAATGAGTTGAATAACCAAAAAATATAGAATAAGCCAGAAAACCCTGAAGTGTTAAGCTGAATACCCTTGTTGACCTTTACAAAATTGCCAATTTCCAATCTCTACTTACCCAAAACAAATCAAGCCTAATTTTTTCCCGATTGCTTTGGCTCTGACTCTTTCATTTCATACACTTAACCAAATCCTCTTATGATTCCAATAAATGCTTACTCTTTTGCTTGGATATTCAGAAAATGTATGAAAGTTTTTTTTTTTTTTCACTTACCGCAAACAGCCTACCACAAAATTCCATTTTCTATTCACTTCTTAACTCTTCCATCTGATAAATTTTCATCATTTATTTCATCCAGAAACTCTAACTTGAAAGATGATTTGTTTTTTGAAGCACTTAAAGAAGCTATTACATAATTTTTATTTCATGGATTTTTGGGAGCTCATATATATTTTCCAGTTTTCTGTCCCTTTCCTCGATTGACTCATTTTAAATGCTTTTCCCAGTTGTCATCACCCTGTTCATTCACTTCTAATTATAATGAACTGATCTTTATACGATTCTCCGTAAGCAACTTCTGGAATCATAAATATAGGCAGTTTGGTCGTGTGTTTTGGTTTGTGAATTTTTTGTGCTCCTTTGATAAATTTTGTTGTTATGCAACATACGTCTGAATCTAATATACTATTCACCAAATTATTTATTATTATAATTGGTGCTTTAGATTTCATAAACTGCATGACAAGCTGTAAGGCAGTGCCTTGACGAGTTATTTTGACGTTTTAGCTTCTGTTAACAAATTAGTGACTGATAATTGGTACCTAGGCAAGGAGTCAAGGAAAGGATACCGTTATCTCTCTTCTCTCTTTACATTTCAATTTTTCGACTTAATTTTTCACCCCTAAATGATGAACAGCCTAATAATATATGGCTTAGCACCGAAAATTCGCCAACATGTTTGATATGACACAAACATATGCAGAACATTAGATTCGATAACTGAAACCAAAGTATTGTTAGAATGAAAATAATGTTAACAAGCACGAGCATAGTTATAACTTTTTTTCAAGAGATAAAAGTTATTTTTTTTTTGAGATAAAATTGGTGGATTGTTGAGGAATTGGTGGTTGACAGAGTAAGACTTGAGGTGATTGATTTAATCTAAAAAGTTTTCTTGCCCAAGAATTTGCTCACAAAGTGCAAATACATGCTCAGAGTGGGTGTATACTTGTTTTTTTTTAGATTCCGATGCTTTCCTAGTGAAAAAAAAACAAACTTAGGTCATTCGCCTCATTGAAATTAGAGGAAAAAATGTACGTTAACATTACTGGTAGTTTATCTACAAAAATGCTTTTTCCCTTTTTTGTATTGATACTCACTAGCCAAAGAAACTGCAAACTTAGAGGAAAATTTTTTAAGTTACCCATAGTGGGCAATTAATCATGCAATAATTTCACTTTATATTATTCAATTCATTGACTTTTAAACTCTATGAAAGAAAAAAAACAATGAAAGTAAGTAAAACAGTGCAGTACTATGAATGTTAAAAAATATAAAGACAGCTGGAAAATTTTTTTTTAGACTTTCAAGCACGTCAAGATAGTAAGCAACGCAAAAGAAACAACCCGACTTTGATTCGTGCGGTTCAAGACTCGACGATCTCTTTCAAACTAAGACAGTTTAAAGAACTACTGGACCAAGTCAACTGCTTGGTTTTAGTTGTTTAGAGATGCTAAATTATGGACATTTTGAAAACAGAGACTTCATGTAAAAATTCAAATACTCATAACACAGATAATTTAAATTAAGGAACCGAAATAACTACAATCGTTTATTTTTAATTTCTACCTTAGTAAATAATTAGAGGGAAGAAATGGAATCAGTTGAGCAAGAAATGGAATCAATTACCAAGTAATGTCTCACATTAACTGAGATTTAAAAAGAACGACATAGGAACTTTTTCTATGCAAATTCATTGCTTCGAAGAATTCTAAGAAGCAACAGATATGTTAAAACTTTTTTATTAACTTTGAAAGAAAGATTATGATTGTTTTCTGTCCGTACTAAAAGGAAGAACATTGAAATTGATTTTTTGACTCAAATTAGCTGAATTTGAAAAGCATGTCTTCAAAGTTCTTTTTCAGTCTCATTTCTGACTACATTCATTCATTAAACAACTTACTACTGCCTTTGTTGTTAACGAATGACATCTGTTTGCAGTTTGTCTAAAAAGATTTTTGAAAGCCTTATATGTTGGTTTATCTTATCAATGGACTGATAAAGTTTAGTATAACGTGGTCCTTTTTTGAAGCTTAGAAAAGACAATTATTAAGCTAGAGAGTGAAAAGAAAAGAACTATCACTGAGATTATTCACACAATAAGGAAAACTTGTTCACTTTTTCGAATATGAACGGAGGTTGCCTGAAGGAAAAGTATGACTCGACATCGTCCCTTCATTCTTCTGTGGAGGTTCCTTGGCTCGAGACAGCAACCCAGTATTCATTTGTGGATAGCCGTCACCATCATCCACACTTATATCGATCCAACTATCACCATCACTACTAATGACGATGCTTCAGTATGACAAAAAGCTAACAGCCACTGAGTTAATAACATCGTTGACAATATCATTTTACTGCATCAATCAGTAATTGATCAACATTTTTGCTCATTCATTAAAGAACGGACGCTCCCGCTCCAGAGTTCTGATAAAAATAATCTGTTGCTTATTGGGGCACCGAGTGTTCCTACCTTTTCAAAAGTTCCCTCAATTTTCTGTACTTTTATTGATTGAGGTTAAAGAATTCAAGAATATGAAAGCTTTTTTAGGAATTCCTGCTAGTCGACGCTTGTTAACTTAGCACGTATCTCCATGTCATGTCTTAATAACAAACCAGTATATTCAAATTTAAATATTTTAAGACGTCGTTACCCCTAACATCCAACAAACACCAACTCAAACCAAGATCTGTCCATCAGCGCATCTATTAATTACAACTGTCATTTACCAATTAATTAATTAACCACTCTATCACGTATTCTTTCCACCAAGCTTTCAAAAGTTCTTTTTTTTTTTCAAGTTTCAAGTTCTTTTTTCAAAAGTTTCAAAAATATCATATTTTTCATCACTAATATTTAAAGCGCATACTTAAGTAGCCTTTTTCTTTATGAAAAGCCTAATAATATTTTTTCCATGATGAATTCCATAAAGAAAACTTTACTACCAATCTGCATACAAACATACAAGCTACAATAAAATTGTACTAAATTACTCTGTTCATAAAACAGTTCATTAAAAGAACGAATGGATATTCCCTAGGAGTATGAAAGAATTACGCTTCTGACGTTTGCAGTGCATTGGAAAAACTAAGCTTTTTCACTAACAGTGGTATGGCTTGAATGAAAAAGCATAGCATACTTAAGACTTCTGGTAATAATGATTCGCTGCAAATATCAGTAATTTAAGAAATAACAAAATTATTTGATATTAGGGCATTATATATTTCTTAACAGGTAAAACCTCTTCTGTAAAAAGAAAGAAAAAGAAAACACTGCTTTCAGCGTTTCAAAAAAACAATATTTTAGAAAAATAATCACACAATTTTTTCGACTTACAAATTGGAGGGGATCTGCCAAATAACTACAAACTATTATGAATGCCAAAAACCAAAAGCGTAACAAATCATTATCGAGCCTAAAAATTGTAATAAATAACTTCAATTTATATACGGGTATACATAAACTGACTTTATAAACTATAAGGTTATTACTAAAAAAGAGACCAAAGAATCAGCAGGCAAAAAACCAAACATATCTCTCGATCTAAGAAGCTCATTTTTTAGGGGATTTTGAAAACCCAGAAAAACAAACGGTGTATAACATTCAAAAATAACCATAAACATTCCAATATCATGTCAACTGTCACGTGATATCAGCGATATCGAGAAATAAGTAAAAATAATGTAGGCAGCAAAAACTGAAATGCAAAGAAAAGCAGTACTGTATACAACTTGTGAAGATGTCAAAATGCAAGTAAAATAAATTGCAACTTACAAAATTATAAAAAGCCCGAGAAGATCATCACATTACAAATATAATAATTTCCAGTTTCACCATAATAACTATTCACTTAGACTCATACTTACATCTAATTCGATCAAATTTACACTAAACTTACATCACAAAAATTGGAGTATTTTGCCAGTGGAACTCAAAACTATCTGGCAAAGATTATCATATTAAAACATGGTGATAAGCGACTTGCGTCGCTTATATCTGCTGCATTTGGATATATGCTAGCATAACAGTCAGAGCAGTCAAAGCCATATCATCAACCAACAAGACCCAAAACAATGTCTAAAATTAAACCAAAATATGAAATTTGGAGAAATAATACCAAATCCCAGCTTATGCTTATAGTGACATGACCAAAAACACCTACTTCGTGTGTCAGTTTTTTCATACTAAATATTAAAAATTAGTTACGCTGCTGCCTTAATCAGACATGTATTCTCTTGAATCAAGTCAATGTTAATACCCAACTAGTGCAATAGAAAACTATATTCAAATTTAAGTGAATAAGGAAATACCTTTAGATACGAAATTTCGCTCTTTTTGTACAAATACACCTTTCCGCTCACTAACCTTTCAACATTGCTAAAGACCTGTTTATTGTTAGGGAAAATAAATCACAAAACGGTTTTTTAAACATTAATCATCTATTTAAAAAAAAAAAAAAAAAAAAGGAAAAAGAAAAAACTGAAAGAAACAACTTTGATCCCCATGCTTACAGATAAATACTAATAAAGTTTACACCATTTTAAAGAAAACAAAGATATCATATATAAATGAACGTATTAAATTATTAAGCACAAATGTAGACAGAAAGAATGCAAAAGTACCTTAATTTGACAGACCGAAGCCAAATATATGGATGACCTCACCCATTCCCTTCGTTTTACTTTCGCGGAAAATGAGGGGTGCTCCAACGCGCACATATTCTGGATAGCTGTAGAATTCGAACTGTACAGTTACCCATTGACAAGGTACTATAGAGGGGGCATCCAATTCCATTATTGTAGCTGTTTGACAAACCGAACCAATGTAAACTGCAATGAAGAATCGATTTCGTTTTTAGTAGAATACTGAGATTACTTTCTGCAGCAATCTGCTACTATAAGCCGATAGAACTTCGTGTGAAATATGAATTACCAATGTCAGATGTAACTAGGAAAATTACTTAAGTTATAATCTGCACTGTATTTATAAAAACAGTTCAACCTGTTCCTTGAAATCCCACACATATTTCATTAGCGGGATGATACAGCAAATAAAGACGGGCTGTGAAACGTCGACATGATATCCCTTCATCTTTAGCATTTAACAAGACCATACCCTTTAAAAAAAATCCCAATAAAAGATATAGAGTTTTATAAGCATTATATACTATTTCATTTCATCAGTTTGAGGATTGCAGGTATATACACTCAGCGTAAACTCTTCGTTTTTTTTACTCTGTTAGTTAATCATCAACTAGAAATTGTTAATATAATTTAACTATAAAATATGTAGTTATATAGCATGCTTATCATAAAATTATTAGAGATACTTCATTCACACACCCTTTTACTGTATAAGACCACATATTATTTGAGTATGAAATTGAAAAACCAGAAATATTATGCGAAAGAAATTAAATACAACAATCATAATACAGAAAACACGATCATTTTATACTAAAATTTTCAAATTCGAAAATGTTCCCCATATTTCTTGGATTGACAAGTGAGCGAAGAGCCAAATTCAAATAACTGAATTTCCCTTTAACTTTATTAGTACAACTGAAATATCCGCAGACAAATAGATGAAAAAGATGTCAGAAAGTCAGTGATTATTTATTCACAAAGCGACCAAGGAAACAACATACTCGTCGTATATTTCCAACATAGATGCTCTCATTAAGCGCTAAGGCCATAGAAGCAGCTTCACCAGGTCGTACAAAACGAACTGGCTGTTTATTTCGTCGTATACTTTCAATTCTACCAGTATGATAGCTACCATTTTTGAATGGACCAATCTGTACCGGATCTTTTTCCCTTAATACACCATCTGTTAAAACACCACATACAACAACTCCTACCTGAAAATTTAGTTTGTAGTGATTTATAAAAATTTTTTACTTCTCATCTGTGGACAACCCAGAAATAAGATTGAGTTCTTGTGCCTGGAACAAGAGAGTAACTGATTAAAAAGAAGCATTACTTCTGAAAAGGATTAGCTTCGCGGGAAATATTTTAAAAAAAAAGTAACCTGTGGAACTCTGTAGACTTCTTCTATTGAAAATAAAGGTGCATTTAGTGATAATTCGTCTTCCTTTATTTTCGAAAAGCTACTGGGAGGCAAAACATTCAAGAACTGTTTCAAAAGATGGAGGTTATAACCCGAAACATTCGATATGAGAAAGACTGGCACTACATTCCTGTTTAACATTGCAGTGGCGCAACTGGAAAATAAACACAGTCAGCAGCAAAAACTTAGGATTTGTTGATAATCACTAAATAAAAACTATCTGGATAGTTTAAAACTAATTTTTGTCTGAATGAAATAAGGAAATTGTAATTGCAGAAAGATCACCTTATAGCTGCGTCAGAATTTTCGACCCGTTTTGGAAGGCGCTTCATACCCGGTCGGTCAAGAAGTAAGTTTATGCTTTGAAGAACCCTGTAAGAAAAAATTTCAAACTACAGAAGAAATTTTATAGTTTTAAAGGCAAAGAAGCGGTAAAAGCATCTCTAAATTCTATAAAAAAAAAGTCTGCTCTGAGAACTGCACTAAGAATATGTAAGATGATATCACTAATCAAGTAATTTCTTGCGTGCAACACAGTAATACCAATTACCTTCACTCATCATGAAAGTTTCTGTTAAAAAAAGCTAATAAGTGCGTTAAGTTTTTTCCAATACCGAATAACTGTTCGTATTACCCTACTCACCACTCTAAAAGCAAATAACAATAATGATGGCACTCACTTTTCAAGTGCAGCTGCACTAACAACGTCGATTTTAGTGACAACGACAAAAATTGGTATGTTGAGAGCAATAGAAAGACCCAAATGTTCACGTGTAATTGACGTAGGACCTGTCATAGCACTTATAATCAATGCGGCAAAATGTGGTAAATATCCTGAAAACAAAGAGAACCTCAAAATGGAAGGTAATGGGAGAAAAAACAGGAAAAATACCCGAATGATTTATCTCCGTTACCTGTAAGCCCGTAGATTGTTGTTTTGAGGTATTTACGATCACCAGCCAAATCAATTAATGTTATCAATTTTACTGACTGCTCTGCAATTTCTTCCAGTGAATGTTCCGAGTAATTGATCAACTAAAGAAAGAATTTAATGCAATAATCTCATAAAATGATGACATTCAAAAATTAATAAACACATGCATTATTGTAAAACAATTTAAGACATGCGATAAAAGGGGAGTTAATATCTTCTGCATGTGTGGAGAAAAACTTTGTACAAACAAATAATGACAATAATGAAACAAAACTTACTTTTCCTTGCGAATCAAAACCAATAATGTCCAAACAAATCGAACTAGTTCGACCAGTTTGAAACTCGTGCAAATAACGAAACAGATTTAATCGAGCCTAAAAAAATAATCTAAACCATAATATTTTTTAATGGTTTTGTAGAACAAGAATGCGAAATACCTTTCCATGGCCATTATCCAGATGTCCCTGAGTTAGTACACCACATAGTGTTGATTTCCCAGAATTTGCACTGCCCAAAATAGCTATCCTAAATACATCTGCAGCAATAGAAAAACAGTAATTTAGAAGAGTTTCTCTGATCGAATTGACGGAAATAATTTACCTGAGTCCAGTAAACTGCTGATTATCAGGGATTTTCCGAACCAATAACTCAACGACTCGTCGACGACAACATGAAGTGCCTTTTAGAGTAACATCACGTTCACGTAGCTGTAAAGCAATAGAAATTAATATATAAAATACAGCGCACACTGGACTGGACTGTGCAAAGAGTTTATTTCTAAAAATAAAAGAACCTGCAACTATATTAACTAGTCAAAATTACTAGAAGAAGATTCCGTAACTGAAAAAATTGCTGTTGCAATTGTCAAGCATTCCGTTATTATAAGAATTAAATCATAAGATGCATGCATATGGAATGTTTCAATTCATTTTAACAGGTGTAACAGATAGGAAACTTGTGTCAATCTAAACTTTCTTAATCAAACAAAATATGTTTACAGCAAAAAGGCATCATGCAACGTACTATACCTTCCCCAACATTTCCATTTCTACTAAATGAAACATCTAGAGCAAATTACTAATTATTTACAAAAATAAGTTTATTCCCATTCCATTATTGGTGAACAATTTGTTAAGTATTCTCATGTTTATAACTAAATATACAACTGAATTCAAACAAATAAAAGTAGAAATAAATAAAATCGTCTCTAAGTGAGTCCAATTTATTTTATAGGCAAATGAACTTCATTTTATATAAGACTTTTTTGAGATTAATCACGAAATTATACAAACAGAATAAATGCATATGAAGCTTGACAGCTTACCACCACAATACTAGCATTCAAAGCGGTAGCCATGGCTTTTAATGTTCTCATTGACGCATCCAACTCTTTATCGGTAAGGCCTTTTATCGTACCATCATCTTGTACACCTATTTCGTAAACCGCTTCACCGTGTCCTTCTCGTAGACGCCATTTCATCTGCGTTATAAGATGTTGCATCCGACTTAAAGATGGATCGACAAGTTTTACCTAAACCAAAACTTATTTAGTTTATGTCCAAAATATTCTATAAAGTGAGAGGCAAAGCAAAGTTCATTTATCTTCTTAATCGGACTTTAAATCCTGGAAATGATCACTGACTTCATTTCAATTTTCGATTTTAATATTTTACTGACATCTGAATGGAAGAAAAATAAAGAGAATCGATTTTTTAAAATGCAAGCTCACTTTATATTCAATATTTCCTTCCTCAACTTCTGGTGGCAAGGATTTGTCGAAATTTTCAAAAATATCTATTAAAGAAAGCATGTTAATGCTTTCAGCCATTTCTCGATCTGGTTTTTGTCTAGTAATGCTAAAACAATGGCTATTACATTCAATTCCCAAAAGGGAGTTTTGCCTAGCTTTATTATAAGTATGTTTTATCAGAACACTAACGATAAAACTTATTTTTGCATAAAAATATAAAGGAAGTGATTCATTACTGACCAACCAGTTCACATTGATTTGTAACAAGAAAAAAATCCTTGCGGAAGACAACAACTTAAGGATATCATAAAATATACAAATATAAAAATGTTCAAAAAAAGTATAAATAAACAAATGAATAAATGTAAAACTTGAGGATTATGATAGAAATCTAAAAAATGCTCACTTTCTCGCTCAAATGTTCGGTCGCAAAACGTATCATAAAATTCATTACATTTCCATACTGAGATTTCTCTGTGTTATGAGTATCATTGGAAACCTTATATCCTTTGTCTGTGTAACATTGTGATTTCCGAATAAAAGATGTTAATCGTGGAAGAGAGGGAAAGAAAAGTAAGGAGGTTACATCGCATACGGATAACCATGTGTTCCATTTCAGTCCAGATCATATCATATCTCTGATCAGTGGTAATAGCCACGCCATGAATAAAATCTTTGAGGGGCTTAAAAAAATGAATGCGTGAGTAAATAAGACACATGAATTAAATACAACATGAAGTGCTAAAACTCAATTGAGAAAACTCAAGAAAAGATCCCTATTTTGAAATACTCAGAGAAGAAAGAATACTGACAAACGTTTCTTGTAGCTCGTATTACGTATAAACCTATCCATGCGCAAGTGAACCCCACTCCGCGTGCGATAATCCAACCATGTTTCGTAAATCACGTGATCTGAGACACAAAACACTGTAAACAAGTACAGAACACGGAGCACGGTAGGTTTCACTTGGAAAATATGGCGAATAAATGGATGAATTCGAAGATGGGGGAGTATCGGTCACTTCACATAAGTACTACACGGATATGACGTCAGTTAATATAACGTAAGATAACCAATGACCACCAGGACACTGTCTGACTTTGGAGGTCAGTAGGTCACAGTCAGACCAGTTCACAACACAAGTCAGTTTATCACGATTCCGTACGACACATAATCTTTCAAATTGTTTCCCTTTTTCTCTTATCCTTGTCATTTTCCCTTCATCTCCGTTTTCCCTTCAAAATCTCATTCCTTTTCTGTACCTCAATCACTGCAACAAAAACTCTCCTAATCTCCATATTTCTAATCACATGCTATTTCTCACACCCTTGCACTCACACATTTCTCTCCTGCCTCATTCTCTGGCTTCAGTATATTATCTATCCTTCCCGATATCGCATACGTGGCGCTATGCTTGCTCATATATGCAGGGATATCCTCATGCTTATGGATCACTCGCGCCCTGAAACACGTGGGGTTCTTACCCCTCGGAATTGCTTTCAAATACCTTCAGTGAGTCTTCGATTACAGCCTTCTCGAGAAGATGGATGTAGTGTCTTCCAGCATTGACATGCCTCTTCAAACCGGATTATCTTTCTTGCCATGGATTCCAGTGTCGTTTAACTGCGGCTGCTTGCTGGAGTTAATAATCCAGGCCGAGGAACTCGTCCCCCCACAGTTATTCCTCTCAAATCAATGATCACTGTCATATTCACGCTTGAAGGAGTTCAAAATCAGCTAGAAGAGGAACATTTAGTTTGGATGGGAATTAGTTCAGGCACAAAATTCTCTGAATAAAAGACTTACTTGACTGAAAGCCTCTTCTTCCTTGGATTAACTTATTTCCTGACTCACTGTTATTAGATGCTCGATCTAAAAAAAGAGGAAGAAAGTTCAGTTTTCAGTAACCTAAACATTAATTCTATGTTTCAAACAGAATTCAAAAATATTGATATCGAGTTGTGAAGGGTCGCACTACATTCTTGATTTGGCCGAATGGAATAAGTCGATATCCCGTGAAAATAATACACGAGGTAGTGAAGCTAAAAACAATCACAGGCAGGTTCTTTACAAAGAAGCAACCGAAAAATGCTTAGATGATGCATTCATTATCTTCCACCTGATAACCCGCTTCCTCCGGGTTCTCTCCGGTAATCTAAGTAATTTCGGAGAAGGCAGTATTGTAAATCTGTGGAACAGAAAGGAATCCACTCACTGAGATGTTCATATAATCGATCCTTCAGAATCAAATTTGTTGAGTGTTTATCTTGATTGATTTGGAATTGGGAATATTTTTTGAGAAATCCAGATCGGTTGATGAATAAAATTGATTACAAGAATGTTTTTTTTTTCCCAAATCATAGTTCTAATAATGGGGCTTGAATTGTTTGATGGACTATACATATATCAATATTGAAGCTAGCAGTGTAAGAATTTGCAGAGTAGAAACTTTTTGTTATAAAAAAGCACTTACAGTAATATTTCAATTGGTCCAAGATTTTTGGATCGTTGAAAGCATCAGAAGAAGTATGTTTAGTGCAAAATTTCACGGTGCTATTAAAGAATTATAAAACCACAAGATATATATCACTGGCATCAGCTGATAGAAATGGCTGCTAATATGTCGCTGAATACATATAACTGGCCGCCTGTGACAGCAACGACAATACCCATTATTGAATTCACTCAGTACTTTTGCGCCGTAATTGGTAGTTAATCTTATCAAAGTTACTTTCCCTCAAACAGAAATGTTTAAAAATTTAAAGACCACTGCACAGCGTTACTTATTTGCTTGAAGTGACGAGATAACCGCAGATAACAGTCACAACGCATATATGTCGTGTGGTGGTACAATGAAATCATAATCACTCATAGTGGGATGGCATCTAACGAAGAGATTTTTTATTTCAAAAATCTGAAATGAACAGTTTTAAGCTAAATTTCAATTTGATTTTTCCATTCCCCAATTTTGCAGATTTCTGAACCTTTCAAATGAAACATCAAAAATATTTTCCGAAAGATTTTATTCCAAAGAAATGGAACCTTATAACAAAACCAAATTTTAAAATAAACAAATTATCGTAAAAAGAAGGGACTGCAGGATCTCCAAAGAGTTTAAAGCATCCAATTGTCTAACGTAACTTCTGCGCTCACGCGTGCGCTAACGAAATCAGTACTAAATTAAAGGATTAGTTTGATCTCGGCTTTTTGCAGGTTCATGAATTCTTGAGCACTGCAAAATCCAAAGCTGAATTCTATTTCTCTGGCCTCGCATGTTTTTGCTTCATTGTTTTTAAATTCAGTCATATTTTAATGCATGGATACTGAATGAGAAACACTGGGAGACAGGTCATCTGTAGAAGACTACTCCAGGTTCTGTCTCAATAGAAAGACATCAAGTCTATATCTATATGAATAGGGAACACTCTAAAAATATGGCTTTTTGTTGTTTCTTATGGACACAACAATCAGGCTTAGTTTTTCGAGGTAAGTGCAAAGCGGCCTAAGATCAACAAAAACAAATGCTAACAAAGAGACATATGTAATTCTTTGGAGACGTTCTATTTGCATAGTGGACAGCCGAACTTTGCTAAGAATCGGATTTTGCACGTTGTATTGTTCGTCTTGTCACTCATCGTGGTTTGGGGTATGCTTGGTGACTTCGGGGTTTGGGAGTCGTTTATCTTTCTCTCACTAATAATTTTTCGGTTTAGTCTACCGCTAACTTTGAATTTTTATTTTTGTAGTCACTGAAATGCAATTGTTTTGTTTATCGTTCTTGTAATAGCCATTCAGGTAACTTATAACAGGTAATCATTACAAAGTCGTGGCTTTCCTATCTTTTATAATTTGGAAATTACTTTCAGTTCTTTTTTTTTTTTTTTGCTGGTAAGTTTCCGTCTCTTCTTATGCTCCGTATTAAACGTACTAATCTTATCGTCATTCAACGTTCTCTGATAAGAAAGGATAAAGGGTCTTTCAAAGGTTTATTTTGACAAAACAGATGAGTTGTGTCTGCAATATTTTAAAAGATTTAGTCTGGCGACTATAATTATCATTAAAGAGGAAACGACTTATTTGTTGGTCCTTTGCAGAAATTCGGTTTAGGTTTAATTTTTTTAGTATGTTTTCCAAATTTATTCATAGAAATTTAGTTACTTCATTTCAATTTAAAATATTACTTCAGTCGCAACAGTAATTTGGTTAAACTGTCAACTATGGTAATTTCAGGCTATATTTAAATAAATAGATACTTTTTGATTTTGTTAATTTGGTAGCAATATGAGGCTTCGAGTTCCAGAACAATGAAATTTTTATATTCGTTTAGCTATGCTAAGATCCATTGTAGTAGTTTATCTTTCTTTTTTAATTATTAAGATATTTTACTGGAGGATAGGAGTGAGTCAGCATAGTGGTAGTTTCCATTTACTTTATCAGAAGTTGTAATCATTAGTAGCTGGGGAAAGCAATTCTTGTTTTAATTTTTCCTGCTGTTCGCTTTTGTTTTCTGGTTGTTTTGAAGATTTTCGTTTACAAAATTTCGTATTTTGATATCTTTTTTTCTGCCCTCATCCTCAGAAAACTTCTGTCCTTTTTTCTTGTTTCCTCCTCATTCATCTCGACTTCATTAACTGTTTGTAATCTCTCTTTTATTTTTTTTTCCCACTACTCTTACAAAGCTTTGTCAAGTTACTCATATCAAGGAGTTTACATGAAACTTGTGTTAATCAATCTTTTAATTTTTGATTTATTTTCAGTTTCAAAATAATACTTAAGTTTTCATTAAGAGTATGCAAGGTTCGGTTAGGAAATCAAAAGGTGTTTAAAGAGAGGTGAAAGAGAGAAGCCGATTTTAAATTGTAAATTAGAATCTTCGAACAAGTTGGCTTAATGATTTTTTCATTTTAGAGTGGTGGTTTCCGAATTAGGGGTGCACGTAATAAATGTTGTTTTTTCTCACAAGGTCTTTCTCCTAAATTTATATATCATCTACACTCTGGAAATAACTTGTTTCACGAATTTTTTGTAAAAAGTTTATAATTTTTGTGCTGAAGGATTTTTTCGTAAAGTAATTGCGGCTGAATTATGTTAAACTCCTACTAGCTCTTTTTTTTTTCAGATTTTTATATTCCTTCCCTCATCAACGTCAACTACTGTTACAGAATTATACAATTTGAAAGAGTAGTTTCCATTTACCACAACATTGGCTATTATACAAGCTTACTGAAAAATTTTTTAGCTCTGGGACAGATAAAGCGTCCATATGAGAAGTCATTACTAATGGAGCTGCATGTTGAAGAGAGAAAAAAAAAAAAAAAAAAAAAAAAAGGAAAGCGAGTAGAAGTACAGTGTTTTTTCTAGAGCATGTTTTTTCGTCGATTCTTCAAGGAACCCACTTATTCACTTTGTAATTTAAAAGGCACAGTAGTGTTGCTTGATGCATTTTCCCTTCTTAAATATTTTATGAGTTGCTTGCTTTGAATCGATTAATATATATTTTAAATTGCAGAATCTGTAGATGGTACAGAGATGTCATGATAACTTTGCGAGTTATAGAATTAAATTCCTTTTCTCGAATTTTTTGAGAATTTGTTTTTCAGTCCTCGTGCTTCCTGCATATCCAGTGGTGGAAAGAAATTTTGGAAGGATCGGATATCGTTTTTAGCCACTTTAATTTAAAGGAAGCAAAAGAAGTGGAAGTGAGTAATTGAAAAGTGGAATTTGTGATGTTAGTAGGCGATGGTTAACATCAGTAGCTCGAGTTTGGCTCAGAGAGAATCCGGCATTGTTAATACACCAAGAGGAACTGGTAAAGTTTTGCAGTTTTCTACTTTTTTTCCATATGAAGTTTATTTGTCCAGAATGTAAGATCTGCTTTAATACTGTTAAAATCAGTTGCGATTAAGTACAAAAATATATTTTCTAAAAATGCTGAAATATTCTTGGGATATTTTTCTCAGTGTTTACATTAAAATGAGCGTGTTGTATCTTTTATTACAGAGGTAAACGAAGACATGGGAAGTAGTGAATATCCTTTACACGATGCTCAACAAGACTCAAACGCTTTAGATTGTAAGGGAGACGAACAGGTAAATATTTCTAGTTCTTATTCGTTTTGTCTTTCGAATAAAGGAGCGAGATGAAAACTGACCTAAATCATCATAGATGAAGGTGCTTCTTTGATGAGAAAATTATAGATTAGAGTTTGCTAACAACTTTAGATAAAACTTAAATCACTTTCTGTAGATAATATTTTCTTTGCATGCTAACGTATGCAACTCCTTTGATTTAGAACCTTACGTGATTGTGAAAAAGGAAGATTCTATATCTTTTCATATTGTTAAGATGTTCAATTGAGATAATTTCTGCTTGTTATTCATCCCACTAGTGAATAAACTATATTACAGTCACGAAAAGTACCTTACACAATGCATGGTGTGTTGCATTATTTGCAACATGAATGGAGTCGATATGAAATGGATCGCGCGCAGTGGGAGATGGAAAGAGCTGAATTACAGGTTTTAAAGAAAGCTTGTATCGAGTCCATGTAGTGAAAATTTATCTTAATTATTGTTGGCTCTTTGTTCCCAAAAATTAAAAGAAGAATTCATACTTCCTTCGAATCGAGAAAAAAATGCTTTAGCTGTTAAGACAAAAGGATATATATAAGCTTTAATATACATATATGGCTTATATATATGTAAGGAATACATTTTTCATGCATAGCGATGCTTGATGCTGTATATCAGTTTGTAGGCGCGAATAAGCTTTCTTCATGGTGAGAGGAAGGGACAGGAAAATTTAAAAGCCGATCTAATCCGACGGATAAAAATGCTTGAATACAGTTTAAAACAGGAACGGTTGGATTCTTATTTATCACTGTTTGAAAAATTTTTCCTCTTTTAGCATTATAACGCAGTTGTATTTCAGTATATGTTTATGTAATATGCAGTCTATTGCTAGGATATATAATATATTTAGGTTTTGATCATTACGCTGATCACGACTTAAAATATATTGTTTCTTAAATTTCAGTAAAAAAAAAGGCCAAATAAGTTAAACCATTTCTTTTTAAATGAAGAAAGTTTCCAGGAAATAAGTCATATTTACATTCCGATTTGTAAAAGTTATTCTATTCAATTACTGAAAATCTGTTTGTGAAAGCATGCATTCTTAATTTACGAACAATATTTCTTTGCTGCTTCAGAGCTAAAAATTACCGATTAACTCACAGTGGTCAAGATAAACCAGAAAGCGAAGTGAATCCAGATGAAGCAGCAGGTAAATAGTTTGTGGAAGCTGTAGCTGGGCTGGGTTTTAGTTCCAAGGATTATGAGGAATATTGAATATTGACGTAATTAATATTTTTGATCCGATACGAGGAAAATGAACTTACATTTCCTTCGAACTATGTTTTCAGAAACTGCTGAACAAGTTTCCCTTGATGTAGATGCGTACTCTTCGCAGTGTAATAGCGCTTCCAGTTTTCGTAATGCAAGAGCTTTGCTGAGGCAGTACCTTCAGGTTAGTGTAGTAGCGCTGATTTACAATAATGAACTCTTCAGAAGTTGAGGAAGAGTAGCACCTTACGAAACTGTTTAATCTTAACACTAAATTTTAGGAAATTGGTTATAGTGAAACAATTCTGGATGTCCGATCTTTTCGAGCTAAAAATTTGTTAGGATTGATGCCAAATTCGGACTGGCAAGCTGATTCGAATAGGTAGGGAGATTTCCAAGTTGCATTATCTTTTTCATGTAAATTATATATTATTTGTAATTTCATATATTCATTTATTGTATGCTCTACCATATTTTATGCAGTAATTGTCAGACTATAACTTCACTCGAAGTGGAGGGTTGAAAATTACTGCACATGAAGCATTTTCTTAATTGTACTCAAATAATATGGTTTTTTTTAGCTTCAGTACTATGAACCGTAATAGTGAACTTGGTATAATTCTGTTTGTTGCAGCGCTTCTAAGCAAAGTGCTGTAAAAGGTCTTCAAGATACTGATCGGGCTGTTATGGAAGCTGCCCAATATCTCCGAAAAAAGAAAAGAGATAATGCAGCACCAGCTGAAAGTGATGATAGGTATTGCTCTAATTTTCCTGAATTTCATGCAATTTTTTTAAAACGTATTTAAATTCAAATGTAAGAAATAAGTTTGAACACTTATTGTTCACTATAGCGATTTTAGTGATTCGGAGGATGACGAAAAGGGAAGGAAAGGACATAAAAAAGATTCTCTTGATCCGGAAACGGTGGACGCGCTAGGAGAGTTTTCATTTTTAAAAGATGAGAAAGCAGGCGGTACCAAAAAACGACCGGAAGGAAGTGGGGAATGGAGCATCAATCAACATGCTATTGACCAAATGAAAGAAAAGTTCAGGTACATTTTTTATTATTTGGCTGTTATTAAAAGTTCTTTCAAAATATAATATGTTCAGAAAGCACATTGTTTTAGATCGGAACAAGAAAGGAAAAGAAGTAATAGTCAAGGGGATTCTTCATCTGGTAAAGGTCCATCACATCAACTTCGCATAGGATCAGATGATATCAAAAAAGAAGTCTCCGTTGGTAAGTTTTTTCTTCGGTATTTTTGAATTTCTGTTGCAAAAAAAGGGGACTTGTCTATCTACTTTCATTGTTTCGCTGGTGTGAAGCTACAATACATAAATTATTTAGGAAAATAGTGCAATTAAACAGCATATGCCTTTACTATATTGTTTCTTTCCAGATGTATGTGCAAACCTTATCAATTGCTTGTTACAGATGATATCCAGCAATTTTTCGGTGGCAAAAGCAAACGTGAATTTATGGATATCAACGCAGCTCTTGGAATTGCTGATGAAGGAAATGTTGACATTAAAGATGATTTCATTATTGTTGGTGTACATTCTTTTTTCATTTTTATTGTTTTCAGAAACTTCCGGAATTCTCTATTTTAGAATTTAACATCAAGTATGATTTTATTACCAAAAGAAATAAAGGGATCTTTTGATAAAATATTTTATGTTTTTCTAGTGGCTCTTTCTAAAATTCTAAAGCGTATTTCAGCCGGATGAAGATACTGCTAATATTAGATGGAATTTGAAATTTACGTTGCGCTCTCATTTCGATAGTATTCGCGCCATGCAGTTTCATCCCGTTGAACCGGTGCTTATTACTGCCAGCGAAGATAGCACAGCGAAGCTTTGGAATCTTGGCGGTAGTAGTGTGAAAGTAGATTTAAAAGGAAGTAAGTGGCCAGTTTTCTGCTCTCTATTTCGGCATGGAGTGTTGTTTGGACTAATCTTCAAAAACATTTGTATACAAAAATATATAAGTCGATCTCAGAATGCGAGATCTTTTTCACTTAATTTTTTCAAATTTATTACTACTTGCTTTTCCAGATCAAATTTCGTCACATTCGCAATCAGCAGTCACCGAACTGGAGCCAACTTACACGTTTCGTGGACACAGGTAATAATTTTGGTCGAAATATGAATATTTTGGTTGAAATATAGATAACAGCTTGTTTCTTACTGAAGCGTCTTTTATTTTATGAGAGTTTCTTTCTCAGTGGGCCAATTCTTTCAATGGATATGTCGCCGACAGGTGACATGTGTTACACTGGTGGTTTTGATGGAGTTGTCTGCTGTTGGTCTGTCCCATCAGTTAATAATGATATTTATGAACCATACGGTATGACTTTACTCTTTTTGACCTAAATCATCTTAGTAAAGTCATTTGGGTTCATTGTTTAAAGTTCTGTCATATATATTGGGATTATATGGATAAGAATAGAAATCTTAATTACAGCTCCTATAGTTTGTGAACATAATTATCACAGTCACCGAATTGGGGCCAGTTTACATGTACTCATTTGTAGAAATACGCACTGGTTTCATCAAGAAGTTCTTTTGTTTTTTAATGCAAATAATTATGCAGATTCAAAAGTGCTGTGCGAGAAACTAAAAGGGCATAGCAGCGCAATTTGGTCGGTTGCATTTCATTCGTCCGATAATCGCCTTGTAAGTGCATCTGCTGATGGAACTATTAAACTCTGGGAACCAGGTAAGTTTTTCTAAAGAAATTTGCAGTAATACAATTCGGCATCTTGAATGAAGGATGGCATATTGCTGGTCTTTTTTTTTAATTCGAAGAGGGGCTAATAAATTCTTCCCTGTTTCCGTGCAGTAGGTAGCAATTTTAGGCACAGCTGTAAAAGAATTAGTGCTCATATGCTTATCGTTTAGCAGGTTTAGAAGTCAGTTAAATACTGTTTTAATATTTGAGTTACTCAAATCTTGAAGGAAATACGGATGCACTTATCAAATCTTATGGTGCTGCACTTCCAAATATTAAACCAACATCAGTTGATTTTGTTTCAACTGAACCACAGCAGTTGCTAGCAGCATACACATTATCATATGCTTCAATCATTGATATCGAAACTGGTTGCAATGTGTTATCTTTTGATTTCGGTGATGGTATGTTATAAACCGTTTAGGCCCATTCTGCTAATATCAGTATCATTTAAATTTCCTGTATTTATTTCTGTTTTGAGAAAAGATTTCTTAGATTTATTGTATGAGTTACAGGCTGTTACTGCTCTTATCACTGTTCTTCTGATAATAAAATACGCTTACTGTCAGCTACATTCTTTAACTGTTTCAGAAGACGCTGGAACGATCACGAAAATTTTGTCTCATCCAACAATGTCGGTATCTTTAACTGCTAGTAATGATCGCAAAATACGCTATTTTGACAACAATACCGGTATTCATGATTTTATTCTGTTGAAAATTGTTTTTAAAGAATTTGGTTGTCTTGAACTTGAAATTTTCGCTTCTAAATTTTTTTTATCCACTACTAATGTCTTTTTTTTTTGCTCTTTTGAAAAATGGTGCTGTTTGGTATCACCTTACACCATTGCATAATCCTAGGTAACACCTAAAAATTTTCTTTTATGGTTTAGATAAATCGCTAATCAAAAAAATTACATAGCTCGAGTCAGAAGCTAACTAAGGTTTACCGTCTCAGATATTCCTTTTCAGGCAAAATGATTCATGGAACTGTTGCGCATGTTGAAGCTATTTCATGTCTAGCTGTTGATCCAAATGGACTCTATTTGCTTTCTGGCAGTCATGATGGTTCTCTGCGTCTCTGGAATATGGAGAAAAGAATTTGTTTGCAGGTAACAAAATTGAATTAAATTAAAATTAAAAAAAGAATTACTGTCAAAATTAAAAGAAGAAAAATCATGCTAATTATTATCTTTCATTATACAAATTAATCCAACGTCAGTTTCCATTTTCATAAAGCACTGTTATCCTAATGCGACTCTACTACGCTTTTGTTTTCAGGAAATTGCGGCTCACCGTAAGAAATTTGATAGCGCTGTGATGACGGTTGCATTTCATCCAAGTAGGCCTTTAATTGGTTCCGCTGGCGCTGATGCCCTTGCAAAAGTTTTTAGCTCTCAGAAATACTTACATGGAAGTACTTCTGAATCATAAGGTTCTTTTTTATGCAAACTATTCTCCTTTTCGGGTGTTTCCAATAAAAAATTTCGATATTTCTACAAATGCTGCACTTTTTATCTCTTTAGGAATTTTTTTCAATTTAATTTAAAACCATATTTTTAATTCCTCAATTTACTGCTATAACTTTAGAAAATTTGAAAGTTCTCTACGTTTGTAAATATTGCTATCGATTTATAGATTTCTTTTTTTATTTAAAGTAGGTACGATGTTGGAAATCTCGCATTTTTTGCACAGAGCAGCTTTCTGCACTGGCTTTCAGTTCTTTTCATTTCGTGATGTCTGCTTGAACTTATCGGAATTTTGCCTTGTTGATGCTCATGAGAAAAGTAAGGAAACTTTTTTTTTTGTTACGTTTTGGTCTGATTTTATTCTTGTTTAATTTTATTTGAATAAAATTAGAAGTTTTGCATCAGTGCATCCACTTCGAACGTTTTTTTCCGTGCTTTTATCTCAAATGCTTCATAGAGAAAGTGTTTGTTGTAAGGAAATTTTGTAAGATCAAAATTCACTATTTATCAGTTTATGTGATCTTTTTTATAATATGTAGACTCAAGTATGCGTACTTGCACTATGTTTTTGCGGGTGTTTGATTGTCAAAATTTTTATTGTGAAATTGGAGCAGTTCGTTGCTCGGATGAACAAATTAGGTACACTTCATCTTTGAACAAATTTCTGATAACAATTCCTTTGTTCAGTCATAATGATATTTTTACAGTTGTAGTCTTCCACCTCTTACCATAGAAGTATTTATATTTTTTTGGGCCCAGTGACAACCCAATATAGAGTCTGAAAAATTAAGAATTAGTGATCATCTCACATATTGCAATCCATTCGGTATTGCAGGTTAAAAAAGTAAGGTGTGTTTATATGTTCGGATAAGTTTATTCTGTAAATGCTACAATAATATTTAAAAGTGAAGATTTTTGAAATTATCATTTTACCAGTTTTCTGTTTCCAGTAATTTTCTATTCCTCCATGCATTTTCAAACAAATGTCATATACATCCACTATTTGTCCCCATTAATTTTGTTTATAGAAAAGGAGTAATTTATCCCGTTATTTTGTTTTCTTCTGTTTTTTAATTTTCGTTTCTATTCATATTTTCCAAGCCATTTTCGGTTTTTATGCGAAGTAAAATACACTTTTTTTTTATCATCTCTTTTACATTTACGGCTTATTTAGAGAATAGCAGTTCTATAAAAGAGAATCGTAAAACAACTTGACTGCGGGTGAACTTTCAAACACATATCAATGCTTTTAAAATCACTGTTCTTATTTCTTAAAGTTCCGAATTTCGTACTGTTCAACGTTGATTATTCATTAAACGACTTTCATTTAGGCAGCTCCTCCCCAGTCAGAAATTGATCCATACTTGTATGGGGTTGTGTAGTTAATTTACTACAGAGACAGTAATTTCATGAAAGTATTTCTGAATGGGTTTTCAGTTTATGGGCTGTAAGTAATCCTAATATTCAAGACATGGACATAACTGTATCGTGGATATTATCCTGTGGAATTCTATACTGAAGCATTGAGAGGAATTTTGAGCACTAATAGAGATGTACGTTAAGCCTCCTGGGAATTAATCAAAAGTTGTCAAGCTTCGAGTGAGTTGATTGCTGCCCTTTTGTCGTATATCACGGGGAAAAGTATGCTTATCGGTCAAACGATCAACAGCAATGTAGGTATTTTCTATCAAATCCCGAACGTCAGCGATAACTTCGGCTCTGTTTGGATTCGAAAGGAATATCTGCAAAATCTTGCCAACTTTGTAAATCCAGTGAGGGTGTACGTCTACAGTTCTATGATTAAGAAATGAGTCTCAGTTTGTCAGTTATTTAAATGAAGAAATATTTATCTACATCGTTACAAACTCGCAATAATGAAAAGAAGTTAATGAGAAGATGGGACCTGCAAAATATTGTCGTCCGAAGATGTGCAACTGGTCAGTTCTTGACCTTCGCAAGCTTTCCAGATCACACGCATGTCGGAATTTCGTTTTGTTATATTTGTTTGATGTAGCAGAACGCCTTCTATGCTTGGAAAATTCACCAATACATGATGAATTTTTGTTGATTTTTCCATTTCATACGGATGGTTAACTGTCTGGAATGGTTTTGGAATTTTATTGTTTCACACATAAGAATCTGAAGGTTATTATTTGTACTTATTCACACCTGCAGCACGTCTGCCATGCAGTTTAAGAGAAGAATTTCCCAACCCACTCCGTGGTTGGCTGCCTCGATTAATCGTCTATGAGAATCACACAATGGTTGCAGATAAGTTCCCAATAAATAAATGTCATTGTGATTCTGAAATATAACATAATAACTCATATTGCTGTTGATATCTGGAAAGTTAGATTTCTAATCCACTGGCAGTTGAATTTTCAGGAAGTTATAACTGTAGTGGAAGCATCATGGAAATCTTAAAAACAGTACTGCTTACCATATTAGCAGCTTATATTTGTGGATCTGGTGTGAAACGTCTCACTCAAGCAATAGTTGTCTGCCCTAATTGCAGTAGGATAAGTGATGCAGAATTAAAATATCCTCAATTATCCAGCTAATGAGCAAACAAACCTTATAAAAGCCTTTGATGAATACGAATGATGAGTTTGGCAATACTGGAAGTGATTTTGCAGTTCTTAACACAAATGATTCCACTCCTGGTAAAATATCTCGTGTTTGATCCACTGTAAGGTATTCATAAGCATATGGTTTCTGATCTCGAATACTTTCAAATAATGTGCATTCTGCACTTATTCTTGCTATGGTACCTAAAAGTTTCCAATTTGATTTTGGCGGAAGCTATACTAATAATCTTTACAATCTGATAATTAGTTATATTGATAATCTTTATAAACTAATAATTTGCGCCCTTTCAAATTTGTTGAATTTAGTCAAATTCTGGTATTTCAAGGATATCTAAAAGTAAATAGAAAAAAATAAAGCTTACAAATGAAACCCGAACTGGAGTATAACGACACAAATTCATAACCGTTTCGTAGGCATTCCTCCACAATAAACTCACTGTCATACTTATTATCTACTTCAAGTTTGCGCTAAAATAAATTATGAATTACTCATAAGAAATTAATTAACACATTTGAGAGATCAGACTTTTGAAGATTACTCCCACTAATTTAACCTTGTACCTTTTTTTTGGAAATTTTTCTTAAAGAAGGAACATTTAGAAATCTTTGAACAAAAATGAAATTCTTTTATTTTGCTTAAAATTTTTACTTATCAGAACACCGAAAAGAAACTTCGAAGAAAAGTAATTGTTACCTTAATCCAAGAATACATTTCATCGCAATCATGTATTGAATATCGAGTTATTTTATGGCCATGTTTCGATGCACACGATCTTACAAACACAGGGAATCCATCAAGCTGTGTAGCAATACGTTTTAACCATAATGACGGCTCAGCTTTCAATGATATCACTGTTTGTCTACATTTGTGTTTTTTAATAACTTATTTGAAAACTTCGAACATTAATTCAACATTTTGCAATCGTAAAGACATCATTGCAGTGGTTCTAATCTACATTAATTTTTTATTTCGTTTAAAAAAGAAAAATAAGTAACTATGTCGAACAAAAAGTATAATATTTTTCTGTTAGTTTTGATAAAAATGATGATAAGATTTTCTTCAACAGTACGTACACATTTAAGTTTCTATTTAAAACTAAAATATGTTTCGAAAGAATTTTTGAAAACTAAGCAGCGTAATTTTTAAATTACTTTTGAGGACTGAACACTTTCTCAACACAAAATCAATGATTGAAATTTAAGTGAAAAGTTTTAGAAATAATATCTCATATTTTATTCTATTACTCAAAACTATAATTGTGAAACGATTTTGCATTTAAAATAGAGTAAACGTTTTTATAATTTGATATACAAATAGTCAATATAATCGAGTATACTTCACTTGAAATGTCACACTAGTTTAAAACACAAAGAAACATTATAAAATAAAAATATGAGACAACTATCTAACGTTGTCATGAGACAATTCTTTTTTATCCAGATTCATTCTGTGTCCGCAGTTTCTCAAATTGGAATATCTAGAAAACATTTTTTAGCTGAGAATAGAATGCTTCGTTTGGTAAAATATGATCAGTAAAAATAATGAATTTTCAAGTAAGACAAATTTTGCTATCTAAATTATAACTAATTTAAATATATCTCTATCAGAGTGAAACTTATTTATACTTTGAACTTGAATTAGTTTGAAAATAGAATTTAAACAGAAAAAAATACAACCATACCTCAAAGTCATAAGACCATTTCTTCTAGCAATAAGCTTCATTTCCTTCATATGTACAACCTGCTCCACATGATCGGGCAGAAGTCCCTCAACGCCCAATTCAAACCTAAAATAAAAAAACGCTTACCAAAAAGCGGAAATTACCAGTAGAAAATAATAGCTTATTTTACTCGAACTAAAATGGAATTCAATTTTAAAATTAGTAAAAGTAAACAGCCAGCACTGTTCTGGTGAAATATTAATTAGATAGTTACCATTTTAATCAAATCTCTATTTACTATGTTACAAAATATTGAATCTTTAACCTAATTTTAGCCACTAGATGTTGCAATTCAGCCTCAAAAGTAACAATAATTCTTTTAGTTAAGCCGTAATTCGAGACGAGTTCCCGAACTTTTTCTATGAGTAATGCATGACAGTGGTCGCGTGAACTAAATGCCGGTTGGATTTGATAGTGGACATCAACACTGCAAAAGAATGGGTGAAGTCTAAGGCAAATACTTAGTAAGAATGAAGTTAGAAATATTCTGTAAGAGAATTTAATATTTTGCTACACTCAATGTTTTCCGATTTTAATAATAAACTTCTGTTTCTGAGTCATAAAGGTTATATATGAATTATTTTTTCAACAATAAATTGTATCACATTGTCTAAAAATCTTAAATCTGAGTACCAGCTTACCATGTATCGTCATTAACCGAATTTTCTGGCCCAACAACAACTAGTCTGAAAGTTGGATCCGTGACAGGCTTGCAGTAGCCATGAAAGTTTAAACGATGACGCCAAAGCACAATGATCAGTGTCGTCATTTAGGGTAGATTTGGTCGGCCACCAACATGATCAGTCGAATCCTTTGCATTACTTTGCCGTAAAATCTTCTAGACAATTTGACGGAAATTCGAGAAAAATGAAGGAAAAATTTCAATTATATTAGCAACAACGACGTATTCCTCTCATAAACAATGCAATAATACAAATTTGTTAACTAAAAAGTCTTATTACTTTCCATTGGATAATCTTATTCATATTTCAGTAACTGATTTAAATATTCCGACAACTACTACTTAGTCTTTTCCCGTAAGTGAAATAATTCAATAAGCAAGTAGTAAGCTATTGGTTTACTGATGAGAAGATACTTGAAATGTTATATATTTCAAGATTTATGTGATAAGCCTGATTTTGTTTGCTTTCTTTGTATGAAAAAAGGTAAGAAAGGTAAGTTAGTGAGATTTAAATATTCCTTGGAGATCTGAGCTATTATGACAATTCAGGTATCAAAATTTAGCAGTGGCTCTGAAGTTTCAAAAGAAATCTATGTATTCTGATTTAGTTTCTAAACATTTTATGAACTGTTCAAGAAAATCAAACATTAATCTTAATTCTCATAAAGGATTTAGCATATAAATAAGAATTTCTCCCACATTACTCTCATGTTAATCAGATTATTTCATACTGTAATATAACTGAATTTAAAAGTGCATTCACTAACTTTTTAACTCTTACGCTACTTTACTGAGACGCTGATATTAATCGGATCTCCAGAATGATGATGACTTAAGGTATCCTTTTGTTTGTCGTCATCCACACAGGTAATTTCTCGACTATGAAAACTTACTGAAACTGACTTTTTTTTTTAGACATTTAATTTTACTATTTCATCTCCAGAATATTTGAAATATTTATTATAATGGTAAGTTATAATTCAGACTTCAATATTTTTTTTCTTTTTAATTTGGAGATGTTATACTTTTTTATTATACTGATTGCATATTGAAGTCAGCACGAAAATGAAGCAACTGGCTGAAAGTGTATGCAAGATTAAAATTTATGCGAAAAACATATGCTTACGATTTATGAGCAATAAGATTTGTAAACATTTCCATAAATAAATTCTAGAAATTAATAAGAATTTTTTGAGAGATTTTTAGGAAGACATTGGCAAACTTAGCATTAAAGTAATATAATCTAGCTCTAATGGAAATTAGAGAAATTAATTTTTCGATTCTTTGGAATGTTACTTTAAGAAAAATGATAGAAGGATTCATAACAATCAGTTACTCATAGGTAGTAATTCATCTTGAAAATATAGCTGATTCAGAGAACCAAACGATGATAAGCATAAATACATAATTTCAAAGTTAAAAACTTTTCCTAAGTGTTTCTAAGCTGTGAGACGCTGAAAATATTTCTAGTGGATAAACGACTTACTTTGTTCTGGAGACATTATGCAAAATGTGGATGGACGTCGCAATAAATTAATTTTAATACATCGATTAGTTCAGCTTTTCAATTCCATTAGAGAACCACCGTCAATAATAAAGAATACCTACCTCAGTGATCTACTAGACTTTCAGTGCAAGGTTACAACTTAAGTAACTCAATTGCAAGTAAGCCATATAACCACCGTTTTCGACGAATATCAAAATGACAGAAAACTGTTAAGAAAAGAGAAAAAGGAATTTGAGATTTGACAAAATGACTATCACCTTTATCAAACTATATCAAAGAATATGATTGATGAAATTTTTTAAAAAGTATGCTGAAAAACTGAGTTAAACAACTGAAATACAAAAAGCAACAGTTCTCACTGATTAAGAAAAGCAAAGAATTATCAAACACTATTTTAATAATTTTAGGTTCTTCAAAATTCAACTCCAGTATACTTAAATCTATGCGAAGCAACCTCTAAAAGAAGAATTGCCGACAATGAAGAATTTTGAGATGCTAACTGATACCTTTGTAAAATATTTGCTTTATGATTATGATTAATAATGTAAGAATACAGCTCTTGTTATTAAGGATCAATTTTTCTCTAAATAAGTGTTTTAAAAATATTGTTGATGGTTTTTTTTCCAAACATTAATCGATTGGAATAAAAAAATAAATGCTATAACAAAAGGAAAACATAAAATCCCTTCTCTCTTTTTGCCCCAATTTGGCAATAGAACATATAATTAATAAGGGATCTTTATTAGTGACATTTAAGACATTTTTTATTTTTAAGTTAATAAGCCATTAGGTATACATCTTCTAACATTAAAATCCTTCATTTCCATTACTGCTCTTTTTAGTAGCATTTTTTTTTTTTTCAAGTGGACAATACACATTTTCTTCAGTGATAGTGGGCTATTGATAACTAGAAAAACCTCAACTTTATTGCATTGGCAATAATTGAAATAGATCTATCAACTTTTTTGGAACCACAAATTAAAATGAAGAAGTAAAATTTAAGCTAAAACAAAACTAGAGAAACTTCCTGCTACACGTTATCGCCGTTAGATAACTAAAGTTATCTTTTGTAAGGAGGTGTAATTATCTTTCAACAAATATAAAAATAGAAGGAAGGAAATTATCAGTTGTTGCAGAAACTTTATAAGAGTGATTATCTAAAACCAATTTAAATTTAATTCAAACCACACTAATTTTCTATTACTTAATGGTAATTTATTTGTTTACAGTGCTTTTACACAATTTCATTTAGGATTGGAAATCCTTTTAAGCTAAAAAAAAAAATCACGAGATGATTCCCAGATCCCATTTTACTGATAGCTATTCATATATCATTTTAATTCATTAAGCTTTATATGAACAAGTGATCTATCAATTAATCATTGCATTATATATAATCCCAAGGAAAATTACTGAACTAATTTCAATCAATTTTAGTTTATTGCAATTTAAAATCTTTTGCTCTGAATAAACAAAAACTTGAAAGATTGAATGATTCAAAAACAAGTAATGAAGTTTTAAAAAAAATTCTAAAAATAAAAAAGTTCGTCTATTTATACTTATTGGTGGCTTTAACAAATTTTTAATTACAATCATCCACTGCAGTTTCTTCAATGCCAATGACTGATTAGCTGGCGACACCTTTGGTTGAACTCATTTCATAAGGAAGCACAAAAAAAAAATATTTTCCCTTTTAGAGCTAATAATTATTATCACTTTGCTCACAAAGAATGCATAATTAATTAAATTTTCTCTTTCTAACGTCTATATTTTGCTAACTTCCCTTAGCACAAATTCAAATCGATAAGATCAGTAGTTTCAAGATTTAATCCATGGAGTGTAGTAAAATAAACTCACTTTCAAACGTTGCTACCACAGACTTCTGAAACTGCAAACTCAGAAATAAATGGCAGTGGTGGAAGTACGGAGTGTGCGAGTCTTTGGACACAACTGCCAGTAACTGTTGCTTGTCTCGGAGATAAAAACGAAAATCGATGACATTTTTTGAGGACACAAAACAATCACAAATTATTATGTTCGGTTGAAGGCGTGCTCGGATGGATATGTTTGCAGAATGTTTTCTTAGCCGGTAGAGCTTGTTCAATTTTACGCTGTCGCACTTTATCAATTATGGAAGAACAATATGAGTTGGACAGCCAATTCGTTCCAAAATTTTTGGAAAAAAAATTTTACGTAAAAAGCTATTGGTAGTGCTGTCTACTCACATGTTTGATCAGAGTCAACCGATCAGTGTGGAATTTATAAAAGCAAATCCAACTTTAAGCCAGCAAAAACAAATTTAACAAAAGAAAAAAAAAATTTTATAATTGAACAAAGCAAACTCAGTTCAAACTGACTAATCGATTCATTTGTCCTCTCTTGCCCTCTAGTATTGGCATGTTTTAAATTTCAACTTGGATTTACTTCAGCTGGTCTTTTTTCTCTTCTGCTTTCTGGAACTTTGAAAAAACAAATTCGTTCTTAGCCAAATGTAAAACCACTGGGCAGTAATTGAATATCTTCCGGCTTTAATTCAAACACTAGCTCAATTATAAATACTATAGCATTACTGCTTAGTTGCGAACGACTGAAACCTGGATGATAGATCTTTTCGTATGAACTACAAAATTTTATTTGCAGGTTTTCAGATTTTCAAATTTCATGAAAATTTTTTTTGAAAGAAGGCAGCATTTTCCTTCAGTGCCATCCACGCAAACAATAATGGAGAATGGCCTTATAGATTGGGCTCAAGATATGAAAAAAAAAGTGGTTGAGGACAGAAAAAGAAAGATCTCATTGAGCAGTCCCCAGTCTTTTTTACATCGAAATATATCTCCTTTATACAAAAGTTTAGGAATTCGAATTTCATAATTCAATATTTCTGAAAATGTGAAAGCTCAAAGAATTTAAAACGAAAATTAACAATTGAACCATATTAAAATCTAAATTATTCCCTTCGTATCATGTTCTTCTGGATGCTGCTGGTTCATTAGCAGCTGAGTAAAGCAGCATATTCGAAATCATTGATTCAGATGCAAGATTTAAATGAAGAGTGAAAAGAAAGTGCAGTTTGAAAATTCCTACAGTATTTAAAATTAAGCTTTTAATCTAATAGAACTAATCTTATGGATAATTTAATTTACATTTTTTATTCAGTTTTAAGGAAATTTGTCATATTTTTGTTATTTTTCCTTCAAATTTGTTATGTAAGTATGGGCTTCATTAAATATTTCCTTCCATTTGGTCAATAATCTTCTTTTGCAAAAAATGATTCAATAGTTGTTTTGCTTAATTTTAAGAAAAAAGACATCCGAGATTAGAGAAAAATTTAGGGGAAAGGTTTCATTAGTATAAATTATTTATGATTAAATGCAATCTGCTGAAAATTTTTCTGCAAATTAAATTCACTGGGTAACTCTTCCTCTATTTTGAATTTTTTATCATTTTTTTTTTCAGTTAGGAACAAAAAAAAAGGATTTTATATTTTGTTTCGTTCTTTAGTACAAGATGTAATAGTTTGTAAATTATCAGATTATTGCCAAAATTCGCTGTCTATTATCATTTGCTTTTTCTCCAATAATACACTAATCAAAGAGATAGTTCAAATCCTCTTCAAACATTTTACCGATAAATAAATCATATACTGAATATGAATGATGTCAGCATAATACCAACAACCATGTCCAGAAATAAAGGATTGATTAATTGTTAACTAATGGACTGGAAGGC
>PQVD01000698.1:0-14734 GCA_003012265.1 Setaria equina | reverse complement strand
ACGGGATTAGTTTAAGAATTAATAATACTTCTTGATGCCACCTCGCATTACAAGTCAGCTTTTTTTTACAGATTTCCAATTTCACACATATTATTTTGACTCATGAAGCAGTGTAGTCTCGAAAAAATAAGAAATAGTTTGAAACTTGATTTAGCAATTTGCTCACTTCTACATAAATTCTTACATCCCGAAGTTGCGTAGAAAGCTGTCACCCGAATTGATTTGATAATAAAACCACTATTATAAAGGAATGTGTCCCATAACTTTTATAATAAAAGATAATTGAGAAAAAACTATCAATTTAAAATAGCAGATCTTATGGACAAGAACAAAAAGTGAGCTTCAGTTCTTTAATAGCTTTCTTCTCACCAAAATAAAAGTAAAATCAATCTGATAAGCTTTGAAAACATTTGATGGTAATGCCAAGTGTTGCAATGAATTTTGCATGCAGCTAAGAACTGTGAAACCAGCAAAGTTGCAGCCAACTTTCACAAAATTACGCTTCTCAAATAATGGAGAATGATTTCAGTCTTTCAATCAAGGTATTCATTATCATTTATCATCTTATTTCATTATCTTTTATCATCATATTATCGATATCGTCTCATACAAAATAACTGTCTCATTTTGTTTTGCATCTAACTTGATTACGAACAAAGTCAATTCGGCGGTGAGTTATGAAGCACATATTTGGATTCACTGAACTGTATGATGAATCAAACGATAACGATTCAGTAAAAGTGTTTATCAGAAGTGCATTTGATCCCTGTATTTCAGACTTGGATTTGTCACTACAAGCTCAAAAACTTTGTCTTGCTAAATTCGTAACCATCTACTTCTATAATACCCTACTACACAATACATTGTGTTAACAGATGAGAAATTTTTGAATTATTCAAGTCAGAGCTAGAAGTGTTATTTTCATTGGATTCGGTTGAGATGTCATTTCAAACAAAACTGTTTTGAACTCTTGCCAAACTTTATTTCAAATTACAAATTTCGAGAAAAACTAAGAAAAAATCAGTTCATATTTTGGGTCATCCATTTGTGACGTCTTATTTTCAAATAATTTCAAATCAATAAATGATAGTACATTCTCTGAAGCAATCTGTCTATTTCATGTACCACTTGCCATTCGCTGTACTTTTACAAAGGCTTCTGCACAGTATGTTCAAACATCTTACCTGCCTTACCTGTCTCTTCCCAATTTCTTTAATGGTGTCTTCCGAGATGAATTAAGATAAACATATTTGCTAGTGGTAAAAGTTGAGGAAATTTAGTTTGATTGTTTAAAGTAGATTGAAAAAGCGGAGATATTTTTGAAGGGAGCATTTCGAATCTTCGGGAGAAGAAGGGCATACCATGGAGAGGAGGCATAAATTCACCGAGACAAAACATTTCCAGTCAAGTATCTTAGAGAGAAAAAGTGACAGCTGTTTCGACTCACTTTGTGACTTTCTCCACTCTGAAAACTCATCCACTGCTCTGAACATCGCGCCAAATCAGTGATTGTACTAATGAAATTAATAATGCCATGTGAGGCTTAGCATTGATAGCAATCCATTGGAGTGATTATTGTGTCGAGAAGTCTCCAAAAATGAAAAGTTTTCCAGCACTGCGAACACTTTTTGGAGTTTGATATCGTCTGTAGAGAGACAAAAGAGATTGCAATCTGATGAAATTTCCTTTTTTTTAGAATTTCTCTAACAATGACTTCTCCAAAAAAAAATTCAAGCAACTAGGGACTAGTAGCTTTAATGGAAGCTGTTATAGTAACAATGCCAGTCGTGTTTCAATGTATTATATCAAAGGGAAAAGCACGCCAAATTGTTCGTCTTCTACCACTCTCTCCCCAAACGTGTTATTATTGGTGATGAGGTGATTTGATGCACTTCTGAAGAGATTAGTAGAAAAACTCATACCGTTAGAACTAAAAATGAATGAAGAATAGGTAATAAGTGCCTAAAAGCTTGGAGTAAGTACCCAACCTTCAAGGTAGCAAATAATCGATTACAAGAGTGAGTAGAAGTCAGCTGGGAATAATATGCGTTTGAAGTTATGTCAACCAAAATGGTCGTTTTTTTTTTGCGGTTCAACTATTCATTCATTCACAGTGCCATTTACTGCAAAAACATTTTTCTTTTCTCGACAAATTATTCACTCATTCATATCGTTCATATCGGTTTCACTTCCTTTTCAACTGATATTTCAACCACTGCTTCCTTATTTGATTAACAAATTCTTTTACCAGTGATTACATTGTATCAGCTGATATGCTTAAAACAATTCTGATAATATCACTGATGTACTCTCTCCTGAATTTATTACTTATTGGAAAATTACAAAATTTAGAAGAGCAATTTCTTCTATGCCTATATTTTTACAACAAAACCACAAAAAAATGATCTACATTAAGATGTAAAAATGAACACAAATTTACTAAGATTTTCACTGATTTATGTATGGTTGAAGATGAGCCAAAAAAATTCTTTTCTTCGTTTCCACTCCATCTATTGAGGAAAAAAATTGATGAAAATTTTAAAGAGTGCAAAATTAATTAACAGTCGTGACTGAAGTAACTGTCCAGTGAGTCCTGTCATCTAAAACCAGGGAAGAAAACGAAAGCTGTACAATCTTTGTGCTACCATTTTAGAATAATTAATATAACTGCTAAATTTACTATACATTATGATGTTAAATTGATTGTTAACTTCGTCCCTTTGCAGTGACGCATCGAAAAGACATTATCACCCTGCCAAAACTCGGTATTTTCCTTCGAAAACTACCAGTGCCCAAATCATCAAATGATGTCTAACAACAGTTGGGAATGGTTGTCAAATAGCCAACTAACGCATTAAGGAAGTAGCCGTAAACTCTAAATGCAAAAATTTTTCGACATTTCCATCAGCGACCTTAGACGAATATCGCGTCAGCTGTTGAATACATCCACCCATAGTCCCTCAGCTTGAGCTCTAACTCTCTTATCACACTGAAGACTTGATCGAAACTGAGAGTATATGCGGTGGATAGACATGTTTCGACATTACCGCCATCATTGACCAGCATTACAGCTTTCTTCGTATACCAATGAGACGAGTGTTACTATCAATCATTGGAAATGTTTGAATTTTCTTTTTCTTCTCCATCCAAGAACAAAAAGTTTGATCCTTCAAAAGCCAACTTCTGTTTGCCAGCCAAGACCTTATACCCTTACTTTATATTATATAATTTTCAAGATATTATTATTAAGCATTCCTCAGAAGTTCCTAAGTGTCTTCTGAATGCTTACACTAGATAGCTTGTACTTTTCCTTGACTTACATAAAGTCATTTTAATTGCCAATCTTTCAGTTTTTGTTGACACCTTTTAAATATAAAAAATTTAATCTACATCACAGCTATTATAGACACTTTGTTTCAGTGCTTTATCCATTTTTGTGATAATAATACATAGCACTATTTTACCATGCTGCATCTTTCTGGATTCAGAATCCAGGCATTATTCTGAACTGGATATTCACCTCTGCGGATAATGTAATCTGACGGTGTCCCTCTATAATTTATTAGATCCAAACTGCTGAATGCATTTATATTTCATCATGTTTCTGCAGAAAGTTGGAGTATCAGCCATATTATTTCTGTTTTGCGCAATTGATTATGCATTTTCAGGTAATAATTATTTAAAAATTTTTCGACTTCGTACAAATAAATCATGTAACAACAAAATATGGTTCCCATCGACTTGACTTTTTCTGGAATAAGTTTTATTTTGGAAGTATGAAATTCTTACAGCTACTATAAACTCTTATTTATAAACACCTGTCTTAAGGCTACCAGAATTAGGCCATTGGAATTCGGAAGTTTGAATTTTGAAATATTATATGATTCGCTATTTAATAATGGAAGGCTTTCTCGTTGTTACTTCCAAACTTTTTTCAATTTTAAAACTAAGCACTAGCAAAACATATATTTTAATGCATCCGAACTGCTTTGTTATAAAGAAACATTTTTTGAAATATATCTTTAATAATAGTGCTAAAAAGTACTTTTGCTAAATGGAATTATAATTTTATTTTTGAAATTTTATTAGTTTGCATAAATGATTAATATTAACTTTACAAAAATAATATTTAATACCAGTCCTCATTTAAAAATATTTTTTTTACTGTAAAAATTCAACAAAGAAAGCAAATGCAAAAGTTCACTAATCAATAATAAGTAGCAATGTTGAATTAATTTTTGAAAATATTAAAGATTTTTCTCTATAAGGATTTCCTATCTTCAATATTATAGCTTGCAGTCTTGACAGAAAAAAATTCTATTTAATATATTTATAATAAAAGACAGCTAGGGAAAGGTCACTAAATTTTAAAATTAAGTAGCATCGATCCTTTTTTTCTTGGCAGTACTGTTGAATTTGAAATATGAGTGTAATTTAAAGTTAGAAATTTTTTGGGTATTGCTGACAATTAGATATTTAAAGAAATGCAAAACTTTCACTCTGAAACTAAAAGAATTAATTAACCACTATGCCGATTGAAACTAAACAAATGAATTATAGGTATGCTATGTGATTTTGAAACGCAATGTGATTGGACATTCGAAAGTCCATCACGAAAATATGCGCGTGATCCGAGAAATAATTTTAAAGTTATTGTTGGTAGTCGCGACTCAAAACCAAGTACGTTCAATTCTGGCAGGATAAGCTAAATTAACCATCCGAAGTAGAGACATCAAGAAGTAACAATTGTCAATGAAGTAAAAGCTAGTAATCATTGTTAAAGGATATTTAATTTACAGCGCACTACGCATATTTTAATTTCACTAAGACACGGGAAGAACCAGCGATGATCATTAGCCCTTACTATCAACACCTGTCTGTTCAGGTATCATTTTTTTTAAACTTTATTTACGATATCATCAGGAATCTTTCGCGGAATTTTCCATGCTTAAGAAAGTCTGAATTTTTCTTGAAATGTTAGAAAAAGAACGATGAGTGATGTTGAATAAATCCGTAAAATACCTGAATCACTTACAGTGTGAGTTACGATTTCTATTCCGGTTGTTTGGTGATCCGGATGCAACACTTATGGTCACTAGTCAACATCGTGCATCAAATGAAGCAATTAATTATTTTGATGCATATGATTATGAAGATGAAACGGAATGGACAAGGCCAACGTTGCATTCCACCTTCAGTGTGCAAAGTAATTACATCGATCCGTAAGTTAATTGTTTAAATGAACAGTGTTAACATTTCAGGCCACTGCAAGTAACTCGTAGCATGTCTATTGCAAGCCTTTATCATTATGATTATTTGAAATTAGAACCCTTCAAGGTGATCAGTTCCTTCATCGGTATGCTTTCAGACTGCATATTTCTGAGGCCTACTTAAATTGGAAATTCATTTTCAATATAAAATTCTAAATTCTTTTTCCCCTTAAAGTCAAGAAATATTATAAAGATTCGTCCTTCCTTTCTGCATTATTTCTACAACTAGAATATCTTTGGCTTTAATATTTACTTCTTTAAATGTTCTTTCTCTAAGGAATTATATCAATTTTTCTTTGAATGAACTCGAAATTCTACTGAAATTTATTAGCAAACTGTTCCTAGAAATATCTTTTAACTTTTTCTTGAAATTTTCTCGCAAGAAATTTTATAGTATATCCTTACCTTTTAAGTTGAACGAAATTCATATCACTTGATTCATCGGGATTTCTTGATATATTTATCCAATTTTGTGGACTTATTTTTATACTTCAGTACAATTATCATCAATCAAGCTTCTTGCTCCAAAATTAATTTTAGTTTTACCTCAGAAAGGGATCTATTTTGAAATTGTTTCGTCAGTTGTCTGAACAATGTACGAAAATTAATTTCTAAATTTCTGCTCCTTTATTCAACTTATTGTCAAACTATGACTGCATGCTTCGACATTTTTGAACTTTGTCCGTCTGAATATTCCAGAATGATTCTCAGAATCATTCCATTTCCGCCGGTTACAATTTTGATTTGTACTAGTGGTCAACTAGTCAAGTAAATAGAAGAAGATATCTTTCTTTCAGATGGAAAGAAGCTGGTGTACATATTGGACACGTTACCCACCCAACCAGAATCAGAATCGAATGCCATTCAAAGGGAAGCACTGAATGTTACATTGACAATATTCAAATGGTCAAATGTGATGGTAATTCTTTGCTTTCCGAAAAATAGAACTTGAATTTAAATTTAATTGTATTTTAAATTCGATTTCTTTAACCCAGTTTTCTGAATTTCATTCCATTTGAACTTTTACGTAACTTATTAAGATTTTACAAATTTATCATCATTTCTACCCATAGAAATGATTAAGAAAATTAGAACTCGAAAAATCGTAACTTCCTAATTTAAAGTCTATTGCAGAGGAGGTATGGTACGAAAATATTTGTCAATCAAACAGGACTAAAAAATATTTGTGTCATAAGTACGATCGTCCAAAGTGCATTGATTATGATCAGTTATGTGATATGACTACTGATTGTCCAGGAGCTGAGGATGAACAGACGGATTTGCATAATTGCAGTATAATTTATTTGATTTGAAATTCAAAAAATTCGAAAAGCTATTTTGTCAAGCTTAACTTTGCTGATCGGATTTTGTAATGAAATGAAGTGATGGAAAATATAAATTAAAATATTGATTTGCATTTAAGAAAGCTGAAATTTCAGTTTTAATTTTTTAGCAGCAGTACCGGTTGGAGCTCGTTGTACATTTGAAGATGATAAGGCCGAGAAAACAGGTTGTTTGGGATGGCGACTCGAGACTTACTATGTCCACAACAGTCGAAGGGCAGATGAAGATGGACATCTCATCGTTCGAGTTAATTCGAGTACTGCGGCAAAACAATCATCACTGAAACATGTTCCGTCTAGGGATCATACTTTCGAGCATAGCAATAGCAGTGGTAAAAATTTTTTTGATAATTTCTTTTAAATCAGAAATATTTCAAAAAACAATTAAAAATTATTCCCAAAAGTGAAAACTCTTTAAATTAGATAGTCTATTAAAAATTCTTCGACAGATTATACTTTCAGACCGAATTTTTTCAGGTCATTTTCTATATTTTACATCCGAAGATGGTCAGGAAAGGAACAGCTTTACAGATACAAAGTCAACTTACTTAATATCGCCGTACTTTCCTCCGACCGGCAATGCATTTCTCGATCCATCATCCAATTCATGCAGGGTATTTCTGTACAATATTTCAGTTGTGTTTTGTACTTTGTGGATTTTACATCAATTCGTTGCTACAAATGCAACAATTACATAAAAAAAAATTTCGAATTCATTTTAAATTCAATTTTAAATTTCTTAGATCCGATTTTATTACTGTTCATATGGAAATGCGATTTCGACTTTACAATTAACAATACATCCAATCAACGGACAGCCTGCTAAAATCATTTGGACTCCTCCATCGCTCTCTTCTGTTGATCACAGTTATTACTGCGAGTGGATGAAAGTATCTATAGATTTACCTGAACAGGTATGTTTTTGTTTTGATCAATTTGGTTTATGGTTTCAACTTCTGCTCTTCAACTTTTTTTTTCGTCTCAGTAATTTTTATATCTCTATTAAGCTTGAGAAGTTTTCAATTTTCAATTTTTTATGAAAGTATTGTCATGCATTTTTTCCTACAGATATTTTTCAGAATAGTGAATACTATTTAAAAATGAGTGTAAGCAGAATATTTGACTCCTCAATAAGTTTTGCTATTGATGATTTCTCAATGTCACCAGACTGTTTTACAGAAGGTTCTATTTCCTACATTAAAACGAAAATTATTTCCATTTTTTAAAATTTCGCAATATTTTTTCTCTTCAAAATCAAAGATCGTAATTCTTTTCAAATATTTAATAATTTGACTTCTATCTTTAGAAGAAGTCTGGAGTACACAGCACATACCTTATGTATATAATATAACAAGCTGTGTGCAGCGTGGAGCTCATCTACCAATACTTGAAAATTGCGAGCTTTTTTATAATCAAAGGTATAAGTGTTGATTTTTTATTGCTAAACAGTGTAAGACTTAACTTCCTCTCTGACAAGGTGTAGAATTTTTATCACTATCATTAATATCATTAATGTTGTGATAGATATCGAGCAACAGTAGTAAATCTCGAATCTGGGAGGAATGATGTGGTCAACAGGTTGAAATATTGTCACTACCAGTCATAGAACAATGAATTTTAAGTTCGTAACATTTATAAAATTTGTGAATAAATTATGAGGTATAACTGTATTTAATAGTTGGCTGTATTCTTCAAAACGAAATTCTTTTAGTACAACAAAAGTTCTAAAAGATAACATTTCCAATGGGTTTCAAAAGTGGATAGTACCGAAAACTGCTGAATACAGGTATTTTTTGATTTCATTTTGATTTTCATCCTTTCGTTGGCTTTTGAACAGAAAGTAGTTTGTTTCTGAAGATTATGGATTTCATTTTTAATAGAATCGAAGCATACGGTGCATCCGGAGGACATCTTGAACAACAAACAATTAACAATTACGGTGGTCAGGTGATTACCGTAGTCAATTTAACAATATCTACGGAACTGAACATTTTGGTAGGACAAATGGGTGGAAGTCCATGTAGTCATTTTAATTCCTCTGACGGCTTGGTGAGTTAACTTTTCATATAAAGTAACAATAATAATCCATTATGTTGCTATTTATTTATTATCATCAGTTATGATTATTATTTTAGAGATTGAAGTAAAAATCTATTGATTAATAAATAACGCACAATTGCATGTTTCAATAGTTATCAGTTATGGAAAATTCTGTATAAATGATATTCCTGAGAACTGGATGCTAGTGAAGTTCGATAGCTGGTCTTGAAATCAATAAATTAAAATAGAATTAAGCAATTAACGAAATATTCCAGAAAAGTCATCAATACGAAGTACTAAAGTACTTATGCAAGAAAGGCGAAAGTATATGGAATGACGATACAGCGATGGCAAATGCTATAATGTTCCCGGGAAGTGGCGGTGGCGGTGCAACAGTTGTCAAATATCAAAACAAGGTCCTTTTAGTAGCTGGAGGTGGTGGCGGAATATTTCCTGAACAAATTATCCAGTTAGAGAAACCAGGAGTTAGGTAAATTTAGAATTCTTTCCCTTCTAAGAAACAGATTTTAAAATCACTCCGAAAGAAACAACTTCTTGATCCTCGCTTGCCTCCAAAAGTAATTGAAGTTGCAAATTTTTCTCAATCTGCACATGCTATTAGCAAACCATTACGGTACGTTTGCTAAAGCTGAATATTCCTCAGTCAGACCTCTGCAGTTCCATCATTGGTTCTCATATTCTCGAAGTTTCAGCCCGAAAGGTGGTTATGCGGTGGAGATTGATTCAAGACTGAATCGTCTGCTTAGCTCAAAGCGAGGGATCTTGTGGATGTCTGGAGATGGAGCACATCTTGTACCTAATGCTGTAAGTTCCAGTGTGAAGATGGCAGTTTCTGACATAGATCTAGAAATCTGCCATATACCGTGATATTTTTCAGAGAAAAGAAAAGTGTGAACAATGTGTTGTGATGGCTGGACAGCTGAATAATGTGTCGTCTTCTGGAGGCACGTGTCCATCGGTTTCAGTCTGGAAAATTTTAGGCGGATTTGGTGGTGGTGGTGCGTCCTGTGGGCCAGGCGGTGGTGGTGGAGCTGGTTATTATGGTTTGGTTCATTTTTTTTTTTAAATTATAGAAATTCAATTTATTTGAGTTTCAGGAGAATAGAGAGAAAGCTAGTCACTTGACAATAAATTTTTATGACTCTAATCTCATATGAGAAGAAGTGATATGATAAAATTACCTTAAATGTTTATTTTAGGTGGAGAAGGAGGGCAAAAATACCACGGTGCTGGTGGAAAAAGTTTTGCTCAGTACAAAGGTGCTATCATTAGAGCTGGTTTGTTTCTGCTTTTTATTATGAACCAGAAATGTAAACTTTGTAAAATTTTCCGTTTAGACTAAAAAAAAGCAAAATGAGCAAACAAGATGTAGGAGAAGTTCAAATTCAAACAATTTCTAATCATCTAATTTCAATTCAAACGTTTTGAATTATTTAAATTTTTGAATTATTCAAGACTTCTGAAGTATCAAAGTTCAAATAAATATTTTAACAAAATTGAGGAATTTTTTAAACGATCAGGTATCAATAGCGGTAATGGCTATGTATTAATTCACCCATGCCGATTACATTGTTCACCAAATGCCACCTGCCGTTTTCGTTTAAATAACATCGAGAAAATTGATTCTTATTGTGCTTGTCCAGACGGTCAAATGGTAGGCGAACTGCAAGAATGCATTTCCGGTAAAACGCTAATTTTCCCGAAGTTTTTCTGATTCCGGCAAAGAAACTGATTGGAAATGACACGAGAGCACTTTATATTTTAGTATATCTGCAAGTAGAAATGAGTATTGTAAGGTGATCAGAGAGGCAGAACACTTTATAATCAATGAAATCTAATTGAAATCTGATTTAAATTTTGCTGATTCAGAAAGCAAGAAACAAATGGATGTTCGTCGTAAAGAGTTCCTGTTGGTGATGCTCGTTTTTGCATTCGTTCTGTGCACTATCATTCTTCTCAGTGCATTTGGAAGCTTTTGTGAGAATTCTTATGGCTAAAATCGTTCATCTAAAAATAAAAAAAAAAAAAGAGTAGATTGATCCGAAACTTACTATTCACGTAGGTTCCACCGTCCGGTAAATTTTTCAAAACTTATAACACAAGAAATTGGTAATAACAAGTCTATTTATCCTAAAATTTTACCTTCAATTTTCAGGTATTTATTTCCGAAGACGATTAAAGAAAGCGAAAATGGAGAAAACAGAGCTTAACCATGAAATAGGAATGTGTACTCTAACTCCCAGCACACCTATAAGTATATCCGGAAATCCCATTTATGAACCATTTGGCCCTTGCGCCGAATTACAACCCATACCACGAGCTAATGTCACCTTAATGAGGTTAATTTCATTTTATTAACTACAATTATTTTGAAAATTTGGCTATCAGAACTAAAAAAATTGAAGGAAAAACTAAATCCGTCTCACCTTCTTCCCAAGTATTGTATACAGACAGATTCTAGTGACGCTATGAATTATATTTTAAATTAATAAGTTAAAATATAAGTTTTGTAGACCACTTGGACAAGGGGCTTTTGGTGAGGTATATGAAGGTACGTTGAATTGCGGCAATCAGCTGATTCAGGTTGCAGTGAAGACACTACCGAAATCAGCATCCAAACAAGCAGTGAACGATTTCGAAATGGAAGCACTAATTATGAGGTATTATTGAATTTTTTTCACTGAAGTGGAAACTTTGAAAATTCTTTCTATGAGAATTTTTTTTTATGTAAATAGAAATAGTATGAAATGGTAGCCATTTTAACAGACAGTTTAAATGACAAGAAAAATAAATGGTTTGAAAAGAATAAAAGCAAAGATAAAATGGGGATGGCATTCGACGATTTGCTTGTTGTTGATTTTCTTCATTCCAGCAAATTCCGGCATGAGAATATTTGTGAGCTTATGGGAGTATGTTTTGATGTGACACCGAGACTTATTATTCTCGAATTACTAGCTGGCGGCGATTTGAAATCTTTCCTTCGTGAATGTCGACCTAAAAATGTTAGCGATCCAATTATAATTATTTTACTAATTTCCACATATTTGCTCGCAATTTTGACCACCTAACCAATTCCAGACTTTTTGGATATTTTTCTTTTTAATTTAGCTTTTCTTTTTTCCTCTTTTTATTATTTCAGTTATTTTTTCTTCTTTTTCTTGTTGTTCAAGTCTCTTATTCAAGACTAGGGATCAACAAATTCGCATGATCGATCTGCTGGATATGGCTCGAGATGTTGCCAAAGGATGCAAATTTCTTGCTGATAATCGCTTCATCCATCGAGATATTGCTGCCAGAAATTGCTTGCTAACCAAGAAGGAAATAGGACGTGTTGTTAAAATTGCTGACTTTGGCATGGCACGAGATATTTATAGGTTCTTTTTTTCTTTTTTAAATCAAACTCTGCAGATTGTATTCGACATTACTAAGTGGAACTTTCTTCAGAAGCATTACATTTAATTAACCTCACCGAGATTCCTTAATATTCATAGCGTATTCATTTATAGTTTTAAATTTAAGGGCAGGACAGATTTTATGTCAAAGTCAAAGCATGTGGAAAGGAAATGACTGTAAATATTTTACTCGAAATCAATTAAATTAATTTTGTTTAACTGAAAAGATTTAAGACAGGATTACTACCGTAAAGGAGGTAAAGCAATGTTACCAGTGAAGTGGATGCCACCCGAAGCCTTTCTTGACGGTGTTTTCACAGTGAAGACTGATGTCTGGTCATTTGGTGTATTATTATGGGAAATTTTTTCTCTCGGATATATGCCATATCCAGGGCGAAGTAATCAAGAAGTAAGCTCTTCTCATCACTTTTGATTTTTCCCATACCTCTTTCCCTTCGGATAGGTCTTTAGAGTTGAGTTAATATGAATTTTCAGGTAATGTCTCTAATTGTGAACGGAGGACGACTGGAACCACCGAATGGTGTGCCTGATCAAATTTATACATTGATGTTGGCCTGTTGGAGTACTGCGGACACTGATCGACCACATTTTGATAGCATCATTGAGAGTTTGGATTCTATGCTTCAAGTAAATTGATTTTAAACTTTGAATTATATTCTAACAAAATTCAGCTTAATAATTTATATTTTATGTTCAAAACAATTCAAATTTCAACTTATTTAGTAATTTTTAGAATCCGCTCATGCAAAGCATGCCCTTACCAGTGATCGTTCATCGACTGTCGCAATCACAATCAGGTCCAAATAATTCATCATTACCAGACAGTCCTTCTTCGGTCACAGAGACGATATCACAAAATACTTATTCTCAAAGTACTATCAATACAGTATTGAATTCATATACTGAAACAGCAGCTTCCAATGATTGTGATCCATTACCTACAAAAGGTTTCCCGTACTTTGCACCTTAACAATCCTCTGTTACAGCTTATTTCTAAATAATATAGTTATAACTTTTAATTAAATACAAAAGTTCAGGACAAGAGTGCAGTGTTAAAATTAATAGAATTTCTCCAGGTGATGGAGTAAACTTCAATGTTTGTACTCCTTATCAACCTCAGTCATCTGAGCAGTTTTGCATCTTTGATGGAACTCAAACTACATTACTGCCTCTTTGGCCCAATGACCAGTTACAAAGCGGAAGTTCTGAGACATGCACCAGTGGTAGTGGTGATCCAGAAAATAGTACTAGTGGCCATGTTTTATCAACGAAGACATTACAAGATGCAGCAGCTGGATCTCGTAGACCTGTGGTTGACATGGTGAGAACTCGAAATTTTTGACTTATGCCTACTTTTCGAACACAATTCTGCAAACATCTATTTACTAAATTTTTATTGATTCGCTGCTTGCACAATTGCTGCGAGAAGAAATTGTTACTCGAGAAACAGATTTAGAAGATCTAATCCGAGCCAGCTGATTCCAGGATCCTTGCAGTAATCGTTTGGATGGTAGCGATTATGCAAACGCAATACGAACGGAAGCGGTATCGCTACTGGAAAGAAGATACCCTCCACCAATGAAGCTGCGAGTACCAGCATCAACCCTATCTGATGATTCCTCACTTCCCGCTATGATAAGCTCCTTGAGGTCATCTAAACCACTGAATAACCAGCCGTTACTTCAGAACTATATGAATCAAAGTCAGATTTTATAGCTATTAATCATGAATCCAAAAAATTGAATATTCTTAAAAGTTTTTCATTATGGAATCAAGGACCAGAAGTCCAAAAGTCCTCAGCCGAACTTTCTCTAAGAGTTGGAGTAGCTTTCATTTGCATTCATTCGTGGATTAGAAATGCTTGGCATCTCTAGGCGACACGTTTTTTGTAGTTATTTCTTCTCTTTTCTAGTCATTTGAAATATTTTTGATGCTGTTGAAAATGCATCACTTATCCATATTCACCTGTTTTGGAAATTTGAATATCTGTTGTAAATACATTTTTTTGTCGTTCCCTGAACATTGCCAGATTTCCATTGTTTGCTTATCTGTGATTCAACTATTTATGCAGACACCTTAATTTTGACCCTATAAAAATTCCAAAAATTTGATTCAGCTTTTCAATAAAAGAATTAATGAAGGCACGTTCTGGTAGTGTCACCAAGTTTGTTCCTACCTTTCATCACTGGAATTTATGATTCCGAATTCTTTCCTATCTAAACCTATGACACTTTTCACTATGGCCTTTCATATGTAACATTGCATGCTGTGCAAATTATCTGATCTCTTTGTTTACAATTCTTGTTTACGAAATTGTAAAATACGAATCGTTGTGACAAATGTATTTATCATTAAAATAAAGTGTAACTTTAAAAGCTGAGCTACTTAGAACCGATACAGAACAAATTTTTGATGGTGTACAAGGGGTGAACACTGCAAAAAATTCTGTACACTTTCATTTAAGACTTTTCTCTTTGTAAAGGAAGTAGCAATTAGATGGAGTTCGAGCAGAGTTGATCATCAAGCTTCACTACAACCTTCAAGAATTCAAAAGTCGATTGAAGCAAAAAAGCAATATTGAACAATTGTTTTACAAAAGCATTCACTTTTAAAAATTTGGTTTAAATAAAATAAGAACAATCTGAAC
>PQVD01000697.1:9925-33960 GCA_003012265.1 Setaria equina | reverse complement strand
AACGGAACCATACCTAGAATATCCGATTACTGAAGTCTATGAAGGACCAGTTGATTCAACATGGCGGGTACAGGATGTTGAAAGTGAACCACTCGAACAACATGTTACTGTTTATCACAGTGGCAGATCGGATGAATTTGTACCTGGTGTGAAGGTTCCAACGGTTTCGTCTTGTATTCATGAGGCGGTGATTAAGGGGGACCAAGATTTTCATGGAGGTATTGTCGAACGGTATTTTAATATCTATGAATCAAAGAGATCTTTTCCTCCATCTCCAAATGTTGACCTTTTTGGAAAAGCGGATGTTGAGAAAGGTAAAGAGCCTTTTGCAGTCGATGTCTCACTATCTGGTATTGCTGATTCTGTTAGCGTCAAGTTGCCCTTTTTTTTGGATGGGAAAGGTATTGAGTCGGATTACCCGATTTCGGATCCTTATTTTGGTCATTTGTCTTCTTTGTCATTCTCGCGTGATGTTGAATGCTTTCCATTAGAGCAATTTGTTGATATTTATCATTGCGGGCAGTCGGATGTGCTGCAGGATGGATCTCTGTTTTATATTTCTGCTCCGCACTCTAAATTATCTCATGTACAATTTGAACCTCCTGCTTCCTCACCATCGAGGGATACTGCTTTAAATAGTCGGATATTCGAGTTACAAGAAATGACGCCCGCTGCTTCTCTCTCGGAGTCTTCTTATAATGATAATAAAAGTCGAATTTGTCGTCCGAAAGAATCCCTCATTACCAGTTCAAGATCAGAGCAGAGAAGCAGTGGTGCTGACGTTCTGATTAGTAGCAGAAGTGCAGGTGGACGACCGCTTCCGATCGGTATTGCGCATCCTGTACCTAAAATTTCTGATGCTTCTGGAATTAGGCGCTTTGAAGAAATTTCGGAGGTTAGAGGTTCCGATGTGATGTCAGCGCCAACTGAGTTAGACTACCATCGGAAGACTCGTGAAGTGGATTACTGGATCGGACGACGCTCTGAGCGTCAGTCAAAGCCGTACCGTGATCTGGCCGCTGATATCGGCATCGATTTGGCTTCGGATTCTGGTTGGGAAGAAGGCAATTTATTTGAAGGACATGAATTGGAATCAGGTGGCGTTCGAAAAAGTGCCCGTGACTTGTCAGTATATCCTGGAAAACTGTTAACGCGAAAAGTCCTTCCAACTGCAAATTTGCATTGGACAACCGTTAGTGAGACTACGTCAGTTTCTTACAAAAAGCGTATCTCTATTGAACGTCGTAGGCCACATCCAACTTCACCATCCCACCTTGGAACTTACCGACGTCAGTACCGACCACCACCGCCACCACCCGAAGTTTCAGCTTACGCCCGCCATGAAAGAGCTATTTTTATGAGCAGTACACTGCCTCGAACATATGCTGGAGTTGCAATTGAGGGTGATTTAAGTACGCAACGCGCTCGATACGAAACATCATCTTTGCCTGCTACCTATTATAGCAGTACTGAAAGAAGAGTTAGTTTTAATAGTAATTATAGTGTAATTATTAAAATAAATCCCAACGCAAAAACTGTGACATAGCCCTCTGCGGATTGCTTTTATGATTTGAAAATATTGGTGTCATATATATACGGTTATCGGTTATTTGTTAGTTCTCGATTAAGGATATTACCGTGTCGTCATGGCTCATTGCTAAATGATTTTTGATTGTTGCAGACACAACATAATCCAGTTCGCTACGATCTGCCACGTCCATCTTCACCACCGCGTTATGACTACTGGGCACGAGAACAAAATGACTGGACTGTAGAGGGCTCGCTAAGACGACCCTATATTACGGATCAGAATGGTCGTTCAGCATTTGATGATCAGTATGGAAAACGTGCGCTTTTTTGATTCTTCTGAAATAAGTTCCTTTCGCTTCGCCTTTCAACTGAATGGTTTTTCACTAGTTTAAAAGGAGAAGTAAATGGTTTGGAAGGTACAAAATTTTAACTAAGGATTTTAAAATAGCATATGTTCATTATTGAATTAAAATAACCTTCACGTCAAGTTATTAATATTGCAAGTGCTTGAAATTGGCTCATTATTTATTCCAGAATTCATTATTGACATATGTCTGTGATGGTACAAATTGAATACACAAATGTATTTGTGTAAAGAATTCGTTTTTAGAAGCCAGGCAAGAAGCTTTGCACTACCAAAAATCTAATCTTCAAGAAATACCAATTATTTCACTGATAAACGATTTACCAATGATAGAAGATGGCGCGGATGAATGTTCTTGCGCAAACATAGCACCCACAGCAAAAATAGAAACTCAAGGTTGTGCTGAATTTTGTTTTAATTTTTTCTTTCTTTCTCTTTTTTTTGTTTCAGTTATCGTAGAAATGAAGTATTAGCGAATAATCGATGTTAATTTATCGATATAAACTGAATTAATAAAAAGATTTGATTATGAATGACTTGGCTGAAGCAGTGTGGGCTTTTTCAGTTTCTACGTTCTATTTTTTTACGATGAAAGAAGCAAAATGAATTTTAACCATTAAATACACTGGCAAATTAATTTTACAGAGAAGAACGCATTTTTTTCATGTCTAAATTTCGTAGTTAATTGATATCTAGCTGTATAGAACCACTTTTTGAAAAGATACTTCAGTCCTCATGAGTTTAATGTTGCAAATTTCATTAGTAGTTGAAAATTAGTATATAGCATACTATAATAGTACATATTTTCAACAAGCTATGCATATGTATATAGAATCGTACATAATTCTTTCGAAAATTTATTTTTTATTCAAATAACTAGACGTGTAAAAATGCTTGAATTTTTTAATACTTGTTTAGTGCTTGATAATTCTGTTGAAATATTCCCACTGGTAAAGAATATTGCTAACAGTAACTGATATAAAGATATTTACACTAGATGAATTTTTTTACAAAGCAAGTTTTTTCATATTTTTCTCCATCAAACTAGCATGTTGTCACTTTTATTTAAATTTCCAATTAATACTGTTTATATTTAAGTCCCAAATTTATGATTATCATTTAGTAACCAGGAAATTAACGATTTATAGATTTAACACCTGGCGAGCATTCGAGACCATGTCGTTCAGCACCACTGCGTCGTGCAAGGCAGCGTATCCGTAATTTGTGTACGATGTTATAGAGCGTCATGGTTGTATTATGAGAATCCAAAAACCGGTGATAAAAAAGAATACCATGGGTCCACTCTCAAATTATTCGAATTGTTTTATCATGTAAAAGTAGTAGATTCTACTTGCGATATCGAATGTTGCTGTGAGCTGTGTATAACTTTTTTTTTCTACATAAATGAAATAGTATACTGTTGTGACAGGCGAGTTTGAGCGTCCGCAAAAAGTTTTTTTCCACTGTAATTTCTTGAAGTTTGATTTCTTGATATTTTCGAAACGCACCAGTGACAATCACCCTTCTGTGTTTGTTACCGATTAGTGATGCTCTAAACTTCTTTTGAATAACAAAGATTTTGATATTGTTAAAATATCGTACAAAATTTTTGCTTTTCAAAAAAAGAAAATGACTAGGAAAAAAAAACAGACATGCACACACATAACCTTGGAACAAATGTAATTTTCGAGTGACATTCGCTGAAGTAAATGAAATTACAAGAATGCATTTCGAAAGTATCAAAACATTGAATATGTTATCAAGAAATTTTGAAAATTTGATCATTTCTGATGGATGCTGTAACTTTTCAGCCGTTGCACGCAATAACAAATTGTAGAATGATTTTGCTTTAGAATATTTCGTTCATTACTACCAGTGTGCACTATTATTTATTACAGTGCGGTGTAAGGCTATCTGTTTGAAAATACTTTATGTTACATACGATGATCACTTCATAATGCTGCTACTGTTGAGTAAATAATTTTGAATTGTGTAATATATGAATATCAGGATTTCTTGTTATTGCATTGCTTTTTGTGTATAAATTTGATGGGATTATTGATTGATTTGATTAATGATGAAGTTGCATTGCTTGGTAATTAATTTATACGAAAAAAAAATGATGATTTCCATTGTAACTACTCGCTTACAATCCCATAATCTCGCCAATTCTTTTTTTTATTTTGTTTCTACTTATCAGTTTTGTACTTTTTACTTGGATAAAATGGCTTTTTACAGTTTTTTCGTAATAGCCATTTTAAATTCGGTACTAGGAAACATCGTTTCTGATAACTTTTTTTATTTCTTTCTCAGTTATTGGATTTTATTGTTTGAATAATTCCAAGACATTTTTGGAATGGAATCTATTTCCTGCTATAGTCGTTTTTCAAAAGTTCCATACAAGTTTCAAAGTAGGTGGTCATAGTAGCTTGTTAAAAGAGAGCTTTATCGGTTGTAATAATTTGTATTAAATCTGTTGTACAAAAAGGAAAAAGAAACATGTATTGTGAAAGAGAAGGAAACGAATGAAGGTGAAATAGATAACATAGATGAACATCCAATGACAACAACTGAATACTAACTACTGTTATAAGGCCATTGTTTTATTAAAGCGTTTTGTATATTTGGACTAATTAACTGGAAATTAGATCGTGCACCTTCTTACTTTAACAGGTAGTGCGATAAGTGTAGAAAATTTTCAGTTCCTTCATTTAATTCTGGTATATATTACGTGTCTTCCTTCTATTTGAATAATGAATGACGTTTGCTTTATTGTCCATGTTGGTTCAATATTCGTTCATAAAGTTACTATGTTATCACATTTTGTTTTATAACTTCATTTACAAATGCAAATACTTTCCTGTTTCTCAGATGTTCATTTTTCTGCTTTGCTCATTTAAAAAAATTTATTTCAATCTTTTTACTGCTTGTAGATCTATGAAGTATAAAAATTGTCGACTTTCACGGCCAAGCAATAACATTCATGTTGGAATGTTAAGGAGAATAACATAGCCTGCTTGAACTCAATAATGAAAAGTGCAGAATAGTAGCAGTAGGAAAACACTGACACTACTACCGTAATTCTATTTCAACTCTACAGTTGCCCATTAATTTGTCAAAATCGAAACACTGCTTTTTCCTCTCAAATATTTTTTTTGATCTTGTTCGTGACAAAATTTCCATGCAAATCCCTCCAGCAACTGAAAACCTTGTGTTCCAGTTGTGTTCCACAAAATCTATTTTCAATGATTATATCACAAAATTTAGAGATCTTTATACAGCATACTACAAGAACAAGAGGCAACAATTAACAAACAAATGAATTTCAAGTTTTGAATTAAGCATCGGGTGCAGTGGTCTTAATTAATTGGCATACTTCATGAAATAATTCTGTATAATCTGCGTGTTCTTTTATTAAAAGTAGTATTGCTGCTCTTTTGTGTCCTAAAATATATTATCATAATGGTGAAGCAATCAACCTTATTTCGAAGTATAGATTTTAAAATGTGTGGATGCCATGTAAGCCGGATATATTAAGCGAATTGTGAAGAGACACGCAGAAAAACTAAAGAAATCAAGAATTAACGAGAGGAATGTTTAAACAGCTAGCAGCGCGAAATACTGTAGCAAGAAAGCTAAGCGGTTAAAAAACGTTCTATAATTTTCCTATAATTAGAATGCAAGCTAGATTAAACAACCCTAAAGTATGTGGATTTCGAACAAACTTAAATTACATCTATAATAAAATCTCCAAAACTTTACCAGTAGCCAATCCAAGATGCTCACGTGATGGTGTAAATATATATGGGATATCTCTCTCCTCACATATACCAGGGATATGCGAATAAACATCTATTGGTGATACATTACCTGCCAACAATTACTTGTAAATAAATGCTTACCCATCTTATATTTTCAGAAAGAAAATCCGACAGAATCAGGTCACTTCTGATGCTTCAAATTTCAGAACTTTTCAAAAACAGTAAACCTTATTGTGCTTCAACTTAATTATTTGCTTTTCACAAAAACGCAGCGAAAGGTTGATTATAGATGTGGTACTGCTAAATCAAGGTAGCCTTACATCGGAAATCCCTACACAACTTTAACAAGCAAACAAATAGTTAAAAGGAAAATATAAAGTCATTTGGGAAACCTGAAAGCAAGAAATGCAGAACTAATTCAATTTAATGACTTCACCTGCAAGGACAACAATGCCTGTTTCATTTCTTCTCAGAGCTCTTTGTACGTCGCACATTCCTTGTCGCAAACACTGTTTGTCTTTGGAAGCCTGAAAAAAGTCAACCTTTCAAATGCTAAACACTTCCCCATAATTATACAGAACAGCTTAGAATACAAGAAAATAGTTGAGCTAAAATGTAATGATAATAAGTTAGAAACAGAAAAGACATATCAACTAAAGGAATGATACCTTTTTAATTAATTTATAAACTTTTTTCGCCAATTTTCTTGAAGCAAGTGGATGAGCCAAGGCATTGACCATAGTACAGAGCTCGTCATATTCATCCTGAAATTCTTTGTCGTCAATGAAAAAAGTTTTCCCCTAGAAATATATGAAAAGTAGCAGAAAAAAAAAACCCGCCCTAACAAAAATTAGGTCTGCATTTGAACTTAAGAAACGTAAGCTTCAAAGAGACCCCACATCAAACGCTTCACATAATAAGTAATTGAACCATTTGACTTATGTATCACAATGATACTTTCGCGCACAAAGGTAAATGGTGCTGAAAATTACAAAAAAGCAATACCTGACCAACTTTAGCAGACTTCGGCGTCTCCATTAAACTCTCATTACCTAAATCATTCACAGATGGCTTTACATCCTCATCTACTTCCATTTTCACATCAGCACCTGAATGCGAATTCAATTTCGATTTTCCCATCTTGTTTTAAAGACCTGCATTATGCGACAGATTACTGTTGCTAGGAAAATTCGTAGAAGCATGGATGAAGAAACTAATATGATCCATAACGCAAAAAACTTTCCAAATCTGTGCTGCTGCACGCACCACTTTTCTTATCAGCAGTGCTCAGTTTAAGCAGTAATAAGATGAGAGACCAACAAGTTCCACTTTGGGCAAACAATTACTTTCACCTTATCAAATCGGTGCCAATTCTAACCACGTAATTTTTTGATCTATACGTCTGATATTACACATCGTAACATAATATTAGTTGAAAGGTAAATTGGTAGCACTAATGCCAGCGCTAAACTTGATACACTATCAAGCTCCCTGCTAAAGATTTAAACCATACAAGCGTTATATAGAGGACCAATAACACCAGAAAATTATAAATTTTAATACTTCATATTTTTGTAAAGAAAGAGAACTCCTGCACCTTCCTCTTTTAGAATCAAATAGAAGTATATCTCCCAGCAATTCACAGAAGTGAAAACATATAATCTCATAAGATAGATGTTTATATTTATCAAATAATGAAAATAAACATCAAAAGGAAATTTAACCAATTTTAACAGATCTAAGGTATTCGCACTGAAGCAAACACATCAACCAACATAGAAAAAAGCCTGTAAATTCTTGTTCTGGCGACTTTAATCAAAATTTTTATAGTGGAAAAACCATTAAAAATGGCGGGAAACAAAGGAAAACTCGGAAATGAAGTTCTGGTAATAATATTGATAATAACAAACTTAATAATAACTAACAAGGAACAAAAAGTGCTAACTTTGCAAAAAACATTTGGTTAAGGCCAGCACATATGATCAAAAAGACCAACAATACATTTTTCTTTGAAATACTTGAATTTCGTCCAGCGGAGAGACTGATTCCAGTAAGACAATTCTTCAATCACTGTCGCTATCAAATTTGATCGAATGTGAACTAGTATCAATTTTTGAACCACCACCACTGTAAAAACCACGTTTTTTCTTCGTTTTTTCATGTCGAAATCCTTTCCCTTGCACATTTCTCAAATCCTCGTAAGCTTTCCTGCCCCAGTGATCGTAAGTCTAAAGAGAGTAGACAGTAACACAAAAAAAGGAAAAAAAAACTTCAAGGAATTAAACACGAAGATCTCAAGTCATTATTTTAAGCCACAACAGAACAGGTATCAGGAAGATCCGAAAAAGCACATTATTTAAAAATAAGTGATTTTGGAATGAGTGGTTCTGAACAGTAAGTGAAAAGAGTAGAGCTGAAAGCAAACATCTTAAAAACCACGAATGCCCCAGATAAAATCTTGAATGCCTTATGCTATATTTTATAAGGAATGAAATCAAATACTTCCCACCCCAAAAAGGAATAGAAGACATTATAGTGAAGTCATACTTTTGCCCGATAAGAATTATCGCGAAATCTATCATCCAGTTCATCCTTCGAAGTCTTTACTCGATGAAATGGCTCATTCTTTACTACCTGCAACATTTTCTAAACTTCATTAAATATTAAGTTGAGGATGAGGAATGAGCAAAAGTGTTCCGAAAAATCAACTGGCTTCCCAGGAAGATTTCCTAGAGATTAACATTCATCTAAATAAGCTTCCCCTCTTCATATAAACCATCTTATCCAGCAAATAAGAACCTTAACAGCTGCAAAAATATTGATAAATCTGAAGCACAAATTTGCTAAACGGACTAATGGAAATGCAAAACTGTACTGTACCTGCTGTTTCTTGCCGCTTTTATCAAAAATATTTTGGTTGCTGTCCACACTGTAACATAAACATTAAGAAAAGTCCCTGCTTGGTCAAAAGACTTTTTAAGCCATTTGGCAGTATCCTTACATTTATTACAAATAATCTATTCTATCATCGTCATCCACAGACTATAAAAGTACTGATGTCCAAAAAAAAAAAACATACTTATTAAGCCCATTGCCACCTTTCCTCAAATCCGTGGTTGCATCTTCTTTCTTCCAACCCTGATTCTTGTTATTTCCCTCCTAAAAAAAATCTCGAGTTGTCAAGAGTTCGTTAACATATTAAACTATCTCCACTAATCTAAAACTATTAAGTGCTTCAAAAGCTCAAAATTCCTATTCTTACTGTATATTTGTACCGTGTTAAGAAAACTTACTCCCAGCACATCCACAGTTTTCCGTACACCATATTTAACCATTCTGGAAAAAATGAAAACAGAAATGAAATGAAAAAAATTGGCATAAAAAAATGGTAAAAAACAATGAAATTCCTTTAAAAGCTGAATTAGATGAAAGGTTAGCCAAGGAAATAAATAAAAACGAAACAAACAAATAATAACCTTTCATTGTTGTCGCCATCAGCATCATCCGGTGAAGATTCGTCCACCTTTTTTCTAGAAGAGGGGAAATTTTCCTTTTTTAAAACGACCGTATCTTTAGTATTTGATTCTGATGACTCACTCGAGGAATCAGATTCCATTTTACTTGATCGCTTTTCGGACGCTGTTTTTCGCTGCTTCGTTAATGTTTGGTTTGCTGGAACTTCACCATTTCTAATCCCGTTATTAACTTGCTTAAAAATGGATTTCACATTGCCTTTCTCCGCCAATGCATCACTTTCTGAACTTGAATCTGAAGTGGAATCCTTATGAGTAAAAGCTCTCGTATTTTTCCGTGAAGTTATCTTTGGTGCAATTTCCCGCTGCGATCTTTTTGAATCGGCTTTAGCGGCTTCATTAGAATCCGAATCTGACGAAGTATCGGAATCCCTTTCAACAGGAAGTTTGGAAATCACCACTGGTTTCACTGCTGCCTTCTGATCCAAGTGTTTTACTGGAAAGGCATCAACTTCATCCGAACTTGAAGCTGATTCTGATGAATTCTCTTCTGCATTTTTAGTTGGGATGCACACAGGAGTTACTTTCGGTGCAGCTGCCTGAGTTTCAGCATTACCGGAAGTGCTGTGATCTCTTACTTTTTGATCCCCAATCACTTTTTGCTGATATTGCGGTTTGGCTGGTTGCTGCTCCTGCGCTATTTTTTCAGAAGAAACCGTTTCCGAATCCGGAGAAGAGTCCGAAGAGGATAAATTCGACTTCACCTTCGCTCGACTGATGACAGGTCTCTTCGATTGCTCAACAGCTGTTACAGTTTGTGCTTTGCTGTCATCACTGTCACTATCAGAATCCGAAGATGAGGTATTCTCATTTGCAATTGTCTTGGCACCAAATACTTTTGCTGGTACTGTGCTGATGCTTTGTGTCACCCTGCCAGAAACCGATTCATCTGAATTTGAAGAGCTTGAACTGCTTTTCTTCACGACACTATTCTTTGCTTTTCCATCCAGCGCAGTCGTAATTGTTTGCCTCGTTTTTGTTGTATTACCACTGCTACTATCACTAGAATTTGAAGAACTTGTGTTGAGAGCTTCCTTTCTGACAATTTGTACTTTCTGTTGAGCTTGCAATTTCGGCTTTTTAGCCGGTGTTGCGTCATTTGCACTTTCAGAATCTGAACTGCTGTCATCCGAGTCCTCCGCATCCTGGATATTCCGTATGGAAGTTGCAGTTATCCCGGATATCTTGGCAAAGGTTTTAGGAGTTTCCTTACTTAAACTTATGTTGTCTTTGAAACTTCCACTTCTTTGCACTGCATATTTACTTGTCGACCGCTTCACCGATGACTGATGATCGTCTGCATCATCATCACTACTGGAAATGCTGTCAGATGAACTTTCAGACACTTCCTTTGCAACAGACCTTTTCTTGTTTAAATCAGCATTTGGCTTGACTGAAATCTTTTTGGGAGCCTTCTCCCGTACTACTGGCTTCAAATTCCCATTTACATCACAGTCACTACTAGAACTAGTGTCAGACGAGCTCCTAGATAACTTACTCGCAGGTGTCGAATTGTTCTTTAATTTAACATTTGAAATGAGTTTCTTCTGCGTCTTTTCTCCTAGATTCGTACCTACATCATCATCATTACTACTAGAAGTACTGTCAGACGAGCTCTCCGGTGGTTTGCTAGCAGGAGGTAAATTCTTTAAATTGGCATCGAGTAGAACTGGAACCGCTTTCTTAACAGTCTTTTCTTTTAAATCCAAACCTCCATCATCACTGCTGGAAGTGCTGTCAGATGAGCTTACCGGCGGCTTGCCTGCAAGAGTTAAATTTTTTGAAATAACTTTCGACATGACTGGAAACGCTTTCTCGGAAAACTTTTTTTTCATATTCATATCTCTACCATCCTCACTACTTGAACTGCTGTCAGATGAGCTTCCGGGTGATTTGAGTGTAGAAGCTATATTCCTCACATTAACATTTGACGCAACTGGATTTATTCTCCTGGAAGTTTTTGTTTTCAAATTCATATCTATATCACCTTCACTACTAGAAGTGCTATCAGATGAGCTTCTAGGTGATTTTCTTGCTAGAGCTGTCTTCTTTATACTAACATTTGATATGGCTGGAACCGTCTTTTTCAGAGCCTTTTCTTTCAAATTAACGCTTATATCATCATCACTACTACTAGAAGTACTATCAGATGAATTTGAGGGTAATTTGTTTCTAGGAGTTGGAGCCTTTGGATTAACAATTGGCATCGCCGGAGCTGTTTTCTTTAGCGTCTTTTCTCTCAGATTCATATCTACATCGTTACTGGAACTACTATCGGAAGAGCTTTCAGTTGGCTTGCTTGCAGGAGCTGAGTTCTTTAAATTAACGTTTGATGTCGATGGAATCGCTTTCCTCGGAGTCTTTTCTTTCAGATTAATAGTTACATCATCGTCATCACTACTACTAGAAGTACTATCAGATGAATTTGCGGGTAATTTGTTTCTAGAAGTTGGAGCCTTTGAATTAACAATTGGCATCGCCGGAGCCGTTTTCTTTTGTGTCTTTTCTCTCAGATTCATATCTACATCATCATTACTGGAACTACTATCGGAAGAGCTTTCAGCTGGCTTGCTTGCAGGAGCTGAGTTCTTTAAATTAACATTTGATGACGATGGAATCGCTTTTCTCGGAGTCTTTTCTTTCAGATTAATAGTTACATCATCGTCATCACTACTAGAAGTGTTGTCGGATGCGCTTCTAAGTGGTTTGCTTGCAGGAGTTGCATTATTTAAATTAATATTTAACGCAGCAGAAATCACTTTCTTGCAAGTCTTTTTTTTCAAATTTCGACTTATATTATCATCATCATCGTCACTACTGGAAGTGCTGCTAGACGAGTCCTTTGGTGGTTTGCCTCCAGGAGCTGCATTTTTCTTCAGGGAGATATTTGGCTTGACCTTTTTTTCAGAAATATTTTGTACCGCATTCCCTTGAACATCATCATCACTACTAGAACTCGTCTCTGAATCTTGTTTTACCATCGCCGCTTGTTTTGCGCTTGATGCGGCCCCATCCTCTACCTTTGCAGCTCCATCTGAATCACTTGACGATGACGAACTGGAACTTTTATTTTTCTCTGCCGAATTCACATTTTTCCTGCATTTCACAACCTTCCTTAGAACCTTCGCTTGGGAATCAGAACCAACAGATTTTGACAAATTAGGAGATGAATTCTTCTCTACTACAGCAGAAGAGTGATGCATTTCCCCTATCTTTGTCTTTTTGTTTGTTGCAGCCACCAACCCAACAGAGCTGGAGAACAATTTTGATTGGGATGTTACACTTGCTTTCGAAAATTGCTGCTCCTGAAGAAAATTGAAATCAATTCTTTGTTTTACTGAAAATGAAAGCATAAGCTTATCTTAGATTTAATGAGACAGTAAACAAAAATTCAGAGCGCTAATTCATAAATCAGCCTGTTTAATTTACTGAATTAATTGTAACTAATATGGGGCAACAAAATAATTTTAATTTACTAAGATGGTACAGAACAAGTCTTGACAAAAACTCAAAAATGATATCTAACCATTGACACCTTTCCGTCACCTTTATTTGAAGCGCTCGAGTCGGATGATGATGATGAAGTTCTACCATTCGGTTCCTTCACTGATCCGATCGCTCTGTTTTTCTATAATGATTCATCTCCTAATGAAAATGAACAAATCCTAGCTGGAACTAAAGATGAGTTTGAGGTGCTGAACAAATACGAGCTACATTATGTTCGTCCGTGCGCAACTCAATGAATTGATTGCAACTAATATGGGGCAACAATATAATTTAAGGCACTGCTTAAACTATAACAGCAGGAAGCCGTTTAGCTCTGATGTGCCTATTTCAGTCTCACCAATTCAATAAGGATATACTTTTGCTACTTTTCATTAATATTTTGAAAAGTAGGAAAACTAACAGGGATACCCGGATCAGGACCTAGAAGTGAACTTGCTACAGGAAGTCGATTTATTTCTGTATAACTGGCTAGTTTTGCCTGCAATAAAATCTACGAAAATGCAATAAAATTATATCCAACTCCCAAGTTTCCTTATCACCCGGAAAACATATACGCAGCGCTAAGCGATAGTAGGATAAACAACAAGTTGGCAGTATTAAAGTTCTACATAACCAAATCATTGATAAATAAGGATGGCAGGCATCGGTAATATAGCTAAGGAATACAGTACAGAGTTTAGGAAAACTCAAGATATCCACTGTCTATGGGGAAATTTACCGCAGCTTGTTTAATCGGATGACCGATATCCAAACTATTGTTAGAATCTTGCCACAGAGCTTTTTTAGCAACCGGAGAACCAATAATTCCATTTGCGCTACGTTTCCGGCAAACCATTTTATTGTACTCCAACACAACATCTTTCAGCGGCTTGAAGTTACCCGAGGATCGCTGAAAAAAAATACTGTTTTGTACATAAAAAATACAGATGGGAAGTGCCAGATATAGGACTCCATTGGTAACCTACATAAATCTAAAAAAGACTTGATTGAAATTAAGAATGAAACTAATAACAAGGAGATGAATAATAAAGGTATACCCGTTTTTTTTCTAATTCATCTCGTCGCTGAGCACTGAATACTTTATTCACCAATTTCGGTTCTTCCTTGATTAGATGATCGTAAAATAAAACATCGAAGTCAACTGTGGTTGATTCTTCCATCTTTATTGATTTCTAGAAATAGACGTAAAAAATGGGACGAATGTAGCCATAAATCCAAGAGAAACTGTCTTTAACTTTTATGAGGGGAAAGAGTATTTATATGAAGAAACAATTAACATTATTAACCTATTCTGCTAACTCTTTCCTCCCTACAGAGAGCAACATACCGGTACTAAAAAGTAACTAAAATTAGAAAGAAAATTACTTTTGTTAATTTTCTATCTTTAATATTTACAACACTGTTAAGAAACCGAAACCGAAGCAAACATGAGTGGAGATGAAATTTTGATGAATAAAGTGGAGAGAAGTTATCAGCTGTGAAAAAACATAACGTGAGATGGGGCCTATCCCAAGGTTCCTCATTCTTTGGGAAAATCGAACCATTAATCATTTCCAGATTTAAACTTGTAACATTAAAAACTAAAAAGATGAAATATTCCCTAATATGTGTAGCCTCAACCTTAACCCGATAAAAAATCACATCATTAACACATTTCAAAAGTGACATGATAGTTCTTGCGAAAACAGTGAATCAAATCACAGAACTTTATTGATTAACAAAGTAATCAAGATTACTCAAAACAGTACTACCAATCAACACAGCCCACGCGATTTACGTAGCCAACACCAACAAAAACCAACCGAACAAACCCAATACAACCTGGAAAGCCCATCACATTGTTCCCTAAAAGTACTACCTCTATTTCCGCATCGTTACGCAACTATGATGCATAAAAATATTAGTGCCGAAATGCAATTAATTAATCCTACAATTGTTACGTTATATTTTTTTTCCTACACGTGAAACTTTTCTTCAGCAGTTTCTTATCTAAAGCAAGCAAGCAGCTTCCCTGCTTGCTTGGGAAATTTCTCTACTTTTTCACTACGGTGCAGAAATGGGACAAGAAGCTTAAATGATAATTACCTACAATATAGAAATAGCTAGAAACTAAAGTCAATTTTACATGATGCTTTTACTAGTAAAAAGTGTATGTTTCTTTCGCTAAATGATAATACTCAGTAGTTAGCATTTCCTTTAAAATACTCGAGCAATTTTTTGATAAATAAAATCGTATTATAGTGAGCAACTTCTGGATAGGAAGATATATGACCTGCAGTGGAAGCTTATGTTTCAATGACACTATTTTGTATTCTAATGAAATTTTCCAATGATATGTTTTAGATAGTTTTTCCTCTTTTTTCGATATAACCATTACTGTGTAAATTGGAATTATAAAATAATTTTAATATCATTAACGAGTAATAATGTCAAATGTTGTTCTTTCCCCTTTTTTCTTTTTCTTGTTCGTTTTTTCTTTCAGATATTCATTTGAAAAAAACTTTTATTTTTAGTAATAAAAATTTACTCAAATGTACAATATGTCAAAAATAATATTCATAACAGAGATTACTAAAATTTGAAAGAGCAGTGGTTGAACATATTTCATTTTCTGAAAATGCAATTAATGATGCAAATTCGGTAACAATCGCCTCCAACTTCGCAAACGTTCCACAAGACTGCTTTTGAAATGTGTGCATTTATTTGTTTCCTTCTGCAAAAGGAAGGGAAAAAATTAAAATTTTCTTTGCACTCCTTCATTTTCTTATCAAACTTAAAAAACAAATAATGTATTATCAGCTATCAAAATTAACATGTGAATATTTTTATATCACAATACAATGAAGTGAATTATTATCATCCGACATAATTGTTGGTGCATAATTAGTCTGAATTATTTTTCACAAAGAATTCAAGAAGCCACTGTATACACATACTATCATCTGCTCGATAATATTTGCTATCTGTTAATCCATTTGAACTGTTATCGAAAGCCAAATGAGACAAGGAGAAAAATGTAATGAGTGTGTATTATTGATATTTGTCGCTGAGAAATCTAATTGTTAAAATACATTATGAGATAGAATTCGATAAAAAAATATACCCCAGTAGTGCCACCCATTTCTTGTTGTCTTCGTTTCGAATATCTTCGAATGGCAGCTTTGAAATCACTCGGCTCCTCAATGGTTGTCATATCAGTGTTCTCCTTAGAAGACTGGAAGAGAGAAAATAAAAAACAATATTACAACTTTATTACTTCATAACTTTATTCAAATTATGAAACTTTTTTGGAAGAAAGAAAATGAGAAGACACGTAAAGTGTCCGATTTCCATACTTAGATATTTCCAATTCAAAAAGTAAGGAAAGATATTTTGAAATAATCACTACTGTAATTTGAATTAAAAACCACTTATATTCAGACACACACAGTGTTTTGTACTTTTTTTTCTTGTCGTTTCAATTTAGCAAATAAATGCACTTCGAAATGAAAAGTGAACTATTTTCACTTTATAGATTTCTAAAAGACGAAAATTTTTTTTGTTTTTGTTTTTTGGAAGTAAATTTGCTTTTAGGCATACTTTGACGTCATCGAAAAAATCTAGCAGATCTGATTTTAACGACTTCTTAATTTCAGCGATAAGTCCAACCAAAAGATCATCAACGTTCAGATTCAAAGCTACTGATACTTCATAATGTGCAAAACCATACGTCATTGCCACATTTTTTGCATCTGAAATTTAATTTTTACCGAAAATTACTACAATTATAATACTGCTTGTTTTGTTTTTTTCGCTTTCTTTGTTACTTAGTTATGAACGATACTGTATTATTCACTTCTTTTGTAAAAGACATAAATTATGAATCTTCTGAAAGTTTCGCCGTTTTGCTGTGTGAATAACAAAAAGCCAAAAAAGAACAATTCATCAAGAATTTACTAAAATGCTGAAGCAAAAAATGAAAGAGTAATGGATTAAAAAGGAATCAATAAAGTTTATTGAACACTGACCAATAATGCTGTTAATCAATAAAAGAAATATCAGGATTTATTTTTATTCCCTATCTTTAAAATAATTAAAGAATAGAAAAGTTGCTTGCCTGTTTTACTAACAGCACGTTTTCGTTCTAAATCAACTTTATTAGCAGCCATAACGATGGGCTTATTACGAGTAGACGTTGATTCTCGTAAGCAATCAACAACATACATAACTTCTTTGAAGGAACTTTTCGAATCGATACTGTATACGAGTAAGTAAATATCCGCCTTACTATGTAACCACGATTTATCCTGAAAAAAAAAAAAAAAGAAATTATAGAAATAACAAATTGATGAAATCGAATTTTTTTTGCTTGTAATTTAATGTTTAAATAACAATTCTCCATGTTAACCCGATTTGATTTTCTTAAATGTAAATTATTTATTGTTTTTGTTTAAATTGATTTAAAGCTATTTTCAATTACTCAATAATAAACAAAATACATCAAATAAATTACATTATGTGGGTCAACTTCATAAAATGTCAACTCGCTTTCTCTATTACCAATTATAATCGATACTGTATTATCCACTTGTTCTGTAAAAACATAAATTATGAATCTTCTGAAGGTTAAAAAGGATTTAAATAGCAAAATTTGAAAAAAAAAAACATCCAATTTGAATTCGAAGTTAAAAAAGTGAATAATTCTATGAAGTTAACTTTTTAACTTTTCAACACTCAGAATAATGAAAATGTCAAACCTATATCAGTAGCATACGTATTTCGATGATCAGAAGTCATAAACTGGCTAATAAGGGCAGTTTTTCCGACACCTGTCGCGCCAAGCACATATATCTGAATTGTTCTTCAGGGCTTCATCTAATATTTGATAATTTCATGGGACGTTTGTATATCTTTTAAATTCTATATCAGTCATTCAATGATAATATTATCATAACATTAAAGAGAGATAATGTGGAAAGCACCCTGATAATTTGTCTTATTTAATTAAACTTCTCAAAAGAGTGTAATATATCAACTATGTAGGCATACTTCATAAAAAGCAGTACTAGTAGAGGGCTGATTATTGTCATCCTTATCATTGCTAATGGGCACAATACTATCATTGAGTGTTGAATTTGAACTGTTCGAATCGTTTGAAAAAACAGATCGGTCTGTTGTTTTTCGTATTGGTTCTAAAAAAAATTATATTTTTAAAAAAAGTTTAAAAGTATAAGGTAAGAAATAAGGAAAAATCAACTTTTGTTGAAGTTCTGCATATGTTAGCAATTTTTTAATTATGATGCAAAAAAAGTTCTGGCAAATTCGGGGAAAATTTATGATTTCTTTTTTGATAAAATAATCCAATTCCAATCAATCCATTATCTAATTCATTTATTTGAACACTGTACAAAAATAATGTTAATTGGTTTTCTATCACAATATTTTCAAATCCTGTGCTAGTTTCAAATTTTCTTAATCAAAATATCACATACCTCGTTTATGACTAGTAGGACTTTTAAGACGGAACGAATCACCTCGACTAACAACAGTACCCTTTTCATCAATGTTAAATTCTCGAACACGAGTATAATCTTCCGGATCAACTAAACTCAGAAAACGCTCCTCCACTACACTTGTCTTCGGTTCCGGCCAAACATCCGTTCGTGCCGTATCCAACTGTCGATGCCTATAATGCAACAATTAAAATTTTCATCTTTTAACAATATCTTGGTTCTGGAAACTTTACCGATACAATGCCATCCGTCAAGAAAAAAGGAAAAAAAAACTTTTAACAAACAAAGTTCAATAGTTTTTTATAAAAAATATTCTAACAAATTTTTGTACACGAATGAAAATTTTGAGAATTACGAATACTTAACGAATGTAAAAATAAAAATTGAAGAGGAGACTAAACAAGGTCACTTTTTTTAACGGTCTTTTAGGATGAAACAAATCTTCTAAATAAAAATTTGTTTGTATACACAAAAACTTAGATGAATTTTTCTGATAAGCTTTTCTCTCGCTCTTTTTAAATTTACTGCATTCATTTTTAATTATATGGCACAAAAAAATTTCAGAAACATGGCAAAATTTCGTTTTTTTTTGTTTTTTACATATCGAAGTTATCGAATGGAATGTTTTTAATAGAAGCACGGTTGGTTATGAAAAAGTGTTAAAATGTCGCTTTCCTGAACTTAATTAAAGAAATATTAACTTACTTCACTAATTTTATTAATGAATTAATGGAGTATCAGATAAGTTTTAAATTTTAAAAGACTCAGTGAACTTCCACTTAGCACTTTTTTTAGAGGGGGCATGGGGGACAAGAGGTTTAAGTCATAATGCGATAAAATAGGCTTTGGATAAAATCAGTACAATCAAAAGTTTTTCTCGTCTTTAAACATGAAAATATGGCATTTGTACTTCACGTGATAATTTTCCTTAACTTCTAACAATTGTATTTTCTTCCAAACTTATCTTTATTTCGAATTTTATCGAAGTTTTCCATTATAATACAATGTAGCAAAAAATGGACTGTCAGAAAAGTAAAAAGGAAATAAAAATTTTGAGAATTTTCGACATTTTGATTTCGGAAGTGGACGAACAAATAAAAGTTCAAATTAATTATGAACGAAAAATTTTGAAAAGATATTTTTCAAACTGACAATCCAAAGTTTTTGAAAAAAAACCTTACAAGTGATCAAGCTTGAAGAGAAAAATTGCTAAATAAAAATTTTTTAAGGAGAGCAATTATATTAATAGAAATAAAGCATTAATGATTAAATCAGAGGTAAAGATAAATGTTAAAATTATTGCTACAAATGTTAGCAATCATTCCTCTTTCAACTAATCCTCGATAATTATGTCTTTTATTGTAGGCAATAAAATCTTGTTTAACAATTACTTCATCTCATTAACTCATTAACGGATAATAATGAAACTTTGAAAATATAAAATTCGAAAATATAAAACTCAAAAGAAGGGAAGAGAGAAAGAAAGTAAGGGAGAAAGACAAAGGATAGATTAAACATTAACAAAATGATCGTTAAACTAGCAAGAGCAACATCATTAATATTCGCATAATTCCCTCTTTAATAATCTTCGGAAATTAGCTTATTAAGTAAACTACAGAGAATCCGGTCTTTTTGTATTGATTTGTTTCATTTATTTATTTTATTCTTTTTTGAAAGCAAAATTTATGCGGTTATGTTCAACAGAAAAAAAAATTTAATTAATGAAATTGTACATTTGTATGCAATATGCAAATAGAATTGAACAAATAAATGAAACAAATCAATATAAACTTTTTTAGGAAACTATTATAATTTATGTTTGTCTTTCAGTGAATTTAAAATTAATAATAAGCTGAAAAATATTTTTTAATATAATCCATTTCAATCTAAATTTTATTTAGAATTTAGGTGTAATTTAAGCCAATTAATTCAACCGTACAATGAACGTTTCGCTAAAAACGTTTAATTTGTAATTTAACAAGTTTTCACGTGCGCTGTGTCCTATCTTTCTACAAAGTGAGGAAGAAATTTATTTATTCTAGTAATTTTCCAGACTCATTTCTACATTAATATAAAAACTGCCAAACCTTTGATGTTGCGTGGAACATCGAAAAATATTAGGCGTAGAGCGTCGTCTTTCTTTCATCTGTTGTGTTGCTTCATCAGACTGATGACGCTTCACGCTCACTACTGTCCGTGGCTTATGCTTAAATGATTGTGATCGTAATGGTTGATGCATGCTTGCAACTGATTTACTGAAATGTATATAATTAATTAGTATATTTTGTGAAATAACAAGAAGAATAAAAAACAGTGACCCATCCAACATAGATTAAACAGCGGTAGACTGAAACACTAGAGAGCTTCTTTAAATAAAAAGAAATCGATCAAAAAAGCTGTGATCTATATTCTATGAATTTGAAAATTCACATGATTTAAAATCTGTTTTGAAATTTCGAGATGTCAAAATGTTAAATTTTTCTATCGAAGAAGAAAAACCATCCCCATAAATTAGAAGAAAATAGCAGATTTCGTGTGGAATATTTAAAGAAATTTACAAATTTGATTAAGATTTCCTACATACTAGTCTACCCACCTATAAATTGCAGTGATTAATAAGTAAATATAAATTTGCTTCCTGTTGAGCTGCAGAATCTAACTGCTGCAATCATTATTTGAAAATCAATAATCGATGACAAAATGAACAGATTATTTAAATCCACCAACTTGTTAAATTTCTCCTATATTGATGCCATTAAAATTCTTTTTGTATAATTTCAATTTTTTATTCAAGTTTTCTTTTTTGGAAAAATGCCGAAAATAGATGGCATCCAATAGCTTCACTTGAAGAAATTAGATTTTGAAAGCAATAAACAGGGCCTTTTCGAAAATAACTTTGCATAAACACATCTAAAAATTCCATCTCCACTTGCTTTCAAAGTAAACGATAAGATTTGTAAGGTGCAAGGGAGAACATTTAAAACTAAGTGAATATTTTATCAAGAAGGAACAATTCAAAAACAGCTTCAACTACTTTCTTCACTTTTCTCTGCCGAATTTAAGAAAAAAGAGAGAGCTTCTAGTAGAAATGAAGAAATAAAAAGGTAAATCGACCACAGTTCAAGACCAATTCGCAAGAAGCGTTTTGACGAAGCACATTTGAGAAGCTGCAAGAATAAAAATTTCCTGTGCATCAATAATTCTTGAGGAAACAGTGTAGTAGAAGAGATGGTAAATGTTTTAGAACAATCGACAATGACGATTTCGGCATACTACAAATAGCAATTAAATCTAGTTTCCTAAATCTACGAGGAATTAAATTAAACGCTTTTCAATTTCAGCTTAAGACATATTTCAACTTTTTGAATATATTCATTCACGATGCAATATTTTTTGACGATATGAATAGTTAAATTCTTAGTTTCAAAAACTAAAAAAGAAATCGTTAGAGAATATTATTTCTTATGTCAAGTATATTAAACAGATGTAACTCGTTATTTTTAAAACTAAATATTTGAATACTAGAACTTTAAAGCCTTTTAATATCTATTAATGTAGTTTTTTCATTTTAGGCACAGTTTTTGCTACTAGAAAATAAAATATTTTACTCAGCCAAAATGTATAAAATGGTGAGAAAAATTTCCATTTCTAAAATAAATAATGCTTGTGGAAGAAAAAGAAAATCAAATTCTCAAAAACAAACAAAGCAAAAAACTTAATGGCGTGTTAAAATATTTTCAGTCAGCAGATAAATTTCGGAATTACTGTTAAAACATAAAAATGCAATAGAGGAAATGAAAAATAATGAGAAGAGCGTAACAACAACGACAATATCTGATTAAGATTATGGAGCTGAATATCTTATCTGCATCATTAGTTAGCAAAACTAAAATTAACAATTACAAATTCCCCTTGTGCTATAAAACACTGCCATACATTTATGAAAAATGAGTGCAAATTGATCAGAAAGTGATAACAGCAATAAAGCAAATGGTATTGCAATAGTATGAATAAATTCGATATATATCGAAATGTTAATAAAAATGACAGCAACAGTAACACCCTGTTTAATAGAATTGAATTTCTTTGAGTGGACAAATTTTATTACTAATGATATCATCTAATACATGTCATTAGGAACCTGGAGTGTACTGATAGAGATATCACCTGATACGTATCATTAAGAATCTGGGATGGCACTGATCGAGATAAGATTTCCCTGTGGAATTGAACAAATGAAAAATTACACGACTAGCAGGCGTTATGGTGACGTAAGCATGCTATACTTAGCAATATCACCGCTGACGTCTCTCACAAAACGATCAATCATACTAGCAGTATCAGTCAACTGTTCATTCGTAAACAAAGCCAGTTCGTTGATATGCTTATCATTATCCTTTACAGTATGGAATGAATTAAAAAGTTAAAAAAAAAGAAATAAAACAATATGTAGCAAGATTTATGCTCAGCTGCACTCGTAATAGTTAAACATATAAGTTATTGATTGAAGGAAATGTGCTGAATGTAAGTATATAATAAAATAAAAACAAATCACTAAAATCATTTTAAAGCAAAAATGTATGCATATTTGCTGATAATTTTACAATTTTCAAAGGTTCTCCGTCACTTCTCAATTTTAGACACCACCATTTTTTTTAGTTTTCTTTACTCTTACTCTATACTATATGATATTATTTGTATTTATTTCTTCTATTTTATATTATAGTATAAAATGGTTGCAGTGCCTTAAAATCCATTTGCTAAGTTATTAAATAATCACTGACCAATTAGTTTTACATAGAATCTTCTGAACAAACATTCCTTGAAAGCCTAATTAGCAATGTTGCATGGGTAATAGGATATATTATTCGCAAATGCATGTAAACAAAGGAAAGATTTCTTACTGCAATTTTGCAACATTTCGAAGTTGATGCTTATGAATTGAAAATTTTAAGATTTTACTATAGGGGAAAATTATACGCAAAAAATACTCAATGTGAATAGATATTTTAATTAATTGAATACAGAATTCCACATGACAAGTGCAATTTTTTTCGAACATATTCACAAATACAAATGAATCATCTTTCAGTTATTCCTATTATACCAGTAAATTTTATTACGATTACATCAAATATTAGACTGAAGAGAATGAAAATAAACAGTTCAATTGATGTGAAAAAAATTACAATTATACCTGAATTTTACATTTTTAAAGTTAAATTTTCTTTCGGGTATCCGAAAATTGCATTTTTATTTGAACAGAAGATCTGATTAAATATAAAAATTTCTGCATTTATTCTTGAAATTTGTTGGGAAAATCCACAAGTTTTCTTGAGAATGTCGATGAAATTTGAAAAATCACAAAAAAACTAAGAAATTTCTTTTAACATTAACTTGTTAATTGTTTTTTTTATTTCTTCATTAATTCAGAACTTGCATTCCGCTTGATCATTCTGTCACATTTTCCATTACTGCTATCTCCCTTATGAAGCAGAAAAACTTCAGCTATGCAAGAACTCTTTCAAGATAAATGAAACCTTGTAAAAGATCATTCATCATTTCACACTCTCAAATAAACGCTTTTTTCTTTGAGATCGCAAAAACATTTTTAATGTGTTATGTTGACATTAGCAAAATTTTCATTTAATGTAGATAGAAACTTTATTTTAGGGCTTATTGCATTTTACTAAATTAATTTCATTTTTCTCCCAACAATGATCAAAGGTCACGGAGTAGTAGGGCCTGCTCTTTAATTTTTATTACAAGATGTACCATTATTATTGCAGTTCTTCTAGACAGATTTTAAAAATTTTTTAAAATCGCTGAAAACTGAGTATTCATAAAT
>PQVD01000693.1:50030-73725 GCA_003012265.1 Setaria equina | reverse complement strand
GAGTCATCAGCTCACGTTGATTTTGTCCCTGTTCCTTTTTAAATCTGTCTCAAATTTTGCCTTAAATTAACACTGAATAACAAAATAATTTGTATATCAGTCAAGAGGTCTCACAAGACATGTTTTACCTGTTCCCTGACTTGATGCTCTTATCATTAATGAATGAAACTTGATCACTTGCAAAGCTTATAAAGTTAATGAATCTACCGAGAACCACTTTCGGCACAACATTAGAGACAGCGCAATCATCGGCGAAGATACGAACTTTTTTACGAGAATTCAGAGCCAAAATTCCACAATTACTTGAAACTTCAATGTAAGGCGTATATTTCTTCGAGCATCCACAGATTAGTTTATAACTGATAATATTGCTGTTATCAGCTTAACATTAGGAAAATTAATATCCATTTGAAGCTATAAATGAATTAAATTGAAATTCGGATTCACTCTCAGACCGAAAAACAAAGAATGAGAGAGAAGAAAGACAAGAAATAATTCCTGAAGATTTCAACTAGAATATTTCACAACAGGCAAAAAGTTCGAAATACATGGGATGCTACATTTCATGTCAAATCCAAACACTTTTTGCAACCTTTCGGCAGAAACACGATTCGACTTCCACTGACAGCTGAGAATGGCTTCCACATTGCTGCCTGTACACTGTAATCGGCGTCATACAGTAACACGTCTGTGATTGATACATTCGTTTTTATTAAAGATTTTTAAAAAATGAATAAAAATGCTTCTAATTGGCTGATGCTAACTACAATTTAAAAAAAAAAAAAACAGTCGAAGATAGTTTACACTCAACAGTCAACTTGGAACTGTGTTACTCCCAACTACATCAATGTGGCTTACATTAATAGTTAACTTGCAAATATGTTAATGATTTTCTTTCAGACTGAAATCAAAATGACAAACTTCCTTCGCCTGATTCAATGATAAAGTCACCAGTCCAACAGCATTCCCCTTTATTATTCATTTTACGTTGAATGCAAACGATGAGAAAAGGTGAATTTTTCATACTGATTTGATAAATATTTTCGAAAGGTTCTTCCTAAGTATTTAGTAGTTTATAATCAGTTGGAACAAATTCGTATAAATTTTTAAATGCAAAATATTCTATAAAATTTGACGCATACTAGTTAAGATTTTTACTAATTTCAATTTTTGTATTTGAAAAGGATCAGTGATAGTTTCGAAAATTTTGAGATAAATTTCAGTGATAGTTTGGTGGTCCTAAAATGTTGCAAAACTATTATCCCTTAAGTAATAGTTGAAGAGTAAAAAAAGAGAAATGATTAAATATACCGTACGCCAGAAGTAATTAGTCAGAAATGATTTTTCAAACTGGTCTCTGATATCATTTAATATTTAAGTTATTGCACAACATTTTGCTTTTCTGAAGAACTATGTAAAATTAAATGGAACATTTTCAATCAATTCCATTATTTGTAATTAGAGTGAAATTTAACATCAAGCATCTAAACCTCATACCAAAATTCTTGCAATGGGAAATCAAATTTCAGTTAATTATTCAAAATTTACAAGAATTTTCATTGCGTCACTGTGCTCACAAATCGTTGAATCAGGAGGAGGACCGTCTAGGCGCCAATTTGATAATGGACATCAGTTGGTGAGTGTTATGTGACGAGTTGCTTGATATGTTATATGACAAGTTGTTTAATATGGCCAATATCACATACCCCAGTTCTCCAGTTAGGTTTCTCTCTTTTAGTTGAACTTCTAGGCTTTTCAAATGTTGACTTCCCCAATCTTTGGAAATTTAAATTTCAATTCACACTCAAGATTTAAAATCTGAATGAAAGTCGGGGAATTCCAATTCAAAAACCAAATATTTCACCGCAATAATGCATAATTTCCATCTATTTGTGCAAAATACATTTCCAGCACATGTTCTGCATATTCGATTTACTGCGCACCAGTAAGAATACGTAATAATCGAAGTGAAAGCCTAAAGAATGCATGAATTGGGCGAAACGCTTCATCTCCTTAGAAAATTGTGCATTGATTTTTGTTTTCTATTTTAATGCCCAGTAACATCTAAACCATCTTATTTCCCTTTGTTTGTGTCATAAACGGAAATTACAATTAAAGTTACATTGTGACACTCATATTAATTCGCTTCCACTTTCCAGGAAAATTAATTGTTAACTAATGTTTCGACGGAAAGAGCCTCAAAGAGTGTTAGCATCTCATCAGAACGGGAGAAATGCTAACACAGCAGAAAACGGTATGTTTTGTTTCATTGATTTTTCATTGGCTTATCAATCTGTATTCACTTCTTTTTTTTAGTCGTAACCGGATATAGATAAACAAGACTAAACTCTATATAAGCTTATGAAACAAAAAGAAAACGACCGATCCAAGTGTCGTAACTTAAAAATGCTTTACGGTCGTAAAATTATTACTCTCTTATAGCAGCAGTTAAACGTACTACCGGACACACGGATGCGGAGAGTGATGAAGATTTGCGAGCGCAAGTTCGTAATGACGTTAATGAAGAAGTAACTATTATTTTTTCTTTTTTTTGTTGTAGAAAGTTGAGGTATATAATATGATAGAAATGTAGATGAATAACGGTTAGTTCCAATATGCTATCTTGATGCTTTAAGGAACCAAGAATTTTATTGAATTACATTTATCGTATACTAAATAGTCGGATATCAACAAGATTGGTAATTTCTCTCTAGAATTTATTGAATATGGAAATTCCTCCAATGCCTGAACCTATAATGAGTGCTGATGGAAGTGGGCAACGACTTATGATAACTAGCATTGATGTTGAAAATTTCAAGTCATACTACGGCAAACATGTTCTGGGTCCTTTTCATCATGTAAGTTTTAATCCTTTTTTTTGTTTGTTTAGTTTGCAATAAAAGCTGTAAATTCTTAGCACCTGACATAACCCTTTGTATTACCTTAATAGGGGAAACTAAAGCTTCTTTATAAATGGAATTCGAATGAGTTAAATTAATCAATTTAGATTTTTAAAAAATACTTTGTCTTGGTTTCCTCTGAATTGGCAAAAATTTTAAAAACTCATGTTTTTTTTTTTTAATTTTTCAACAGTTACATATTATTTGATATCTATTTTTTGCAGAACTTCTCGGCGATAATTGGCCCGAACGGTAGCGGAAAAAGCAATGTGATTGATTCTCTGTTATTTGTGTTTGGTTATCGTGCATCTAAGATTCGTTCTAAGAAAATAAGCGTTTTGATTCATTCATCAGCTGGTCGTGAAAACATATCAAGTTGTACAGTTGGTGTGAATTTTCAGAAAATTACTGATTTGGTAAGTGCATAGATTTGTGGAATGAGTCAAATAAGAACATTTTTTGTCGACGTAAAAACTCTGTAAAATAAAATATTGGTAGGGTTAGCCAAAAATTTCCTTCATCTCTTTGTTTATAGATACATCCATCTGTTGGTTAGTTTAACTAAATATAAAGAAAAAATGGATTGAAGAAGTACTTCATTGTAAAGTTAATAGTCGTTCGATGAAATCCAAAATGTGTAAGATCAAAATAACTTTTTTTTTTTTTGAAAATTAACTGATTTCATATTTGAATTGTTTCTTTTTAGCCTGATGGAAGCTATGATGCTGTGCCAGATAGTCAGTTTACTGTCAGTCGAACAGCATTTCGTGATAACTCCTCTAAATATACTTATAATGGTAAAACAATGCAATTCAAAGATATTGCTGTGTTGTTGCGAGACGTTGGAATCGATCTCATTCATAACCGTTTTCTCATTCTACAAGTATAAAAATATATTTCGTGCTTATTGTCGACAATTATATTATTATTTTTTTTTTTTATTTTCCAAACGAATTGTTTAATTAATAATCCTTCTTATGCGGAAGTAGTATGACTTCTTTAGGGTGAAGTCGAACAAATTGCTCTGATGAAACCGAAAGCTTTAAATGAAAATGATGATGGAATGTTGGAATATTTAGAAGATATCATCGGTTCAAGCAGACTTAAAGTTATTGTTTCCCTGTTGTTAATTTATATTTCTACCATCTCTTCCAGCACTTCTGTTTATAAAATAACTGAATCTGACCTCTTGAAAATTATTAATATTCAATTTTTTTTTGGAATAAAGGAAATTATTGATTTTAAGGCCCCAATTGAAACAATTCAACGAAAAATTGACCAGCTACAAGAAGAACGTTCTGCGCAGCTGAATCGGACGAAGTTTGCAGAAAAAGAAAAAAACGATGCGGAAGGTCCGATGAAAAGTCTTATTACAGAACTTCGTGTTGACAACGCTATTGCACTGACAAAGAATCGTTTGTTGCAGACTGATCGGTAAACTTTGCTTTTTTTTTAATCCAAGAATTTCGATGCGCATGTGGTATAGCATAGTAACGGTTTGATTCTTTTTAAATACTCGACGTTTTAAAGTTGGAAATTTGATTTATTTACTTTGTTCTTAGATATAAGGCCAAATCGGAACTGAAGGCAGATGAGGAGAAAAAGGAAGAGTTTGAGAAAGATTTGGAAGATGCTAAGAAACGACAAGGAGAAGTTTTTGCCTTGCAGAAGAACAGAAAGGACGAACAGAAACAACTACAGAAGTAATGATTTACTTATTAAAACTCATTGCTGCATACTTTGGCAGAATATGCTTGGAACGGAATCTTGTAAATGCAAAATCGTGAATAATTCTTTTCAGATCTTTTGAGAAGATTCAGGAGGAATATGAAAAAACAAAGCATCAGCTTAGTGAACTGGAACAAGCGGAACAAAAGCGAAAAGCTGAGTTGCTTCGTCTGAATGATCGGAAAAAGAAATTGATTGATGATATAGCCAGCGAAGAAAAGAAGGTCTTTTTTTGTTACCAGCTCCACAATTCAAAGCTGAAGTTCTAATAGTTCTGAATTTTCCTAGTTATTTCGGATCGTACATTCACGAATTTCCACCTGAAGTAGAGGTGCAAACGGCACATTTAAATGCGTTACCTCATTTAAAAAGTAGGGTATTTAGACGAATTGTATTGGTATAGAAATTTCAGGAGTTGCATGAAAATAGGGAACTATTTCCCTATTTTAGATGATAAATAATCCTCTGAGTCACTAGACTTCCACTGAAAAGATAAAGTTTATCACTTAGCATTATGTTTCCAAGGATGCACACTTCATATGAAATGTACAGGCATAATTTAAGTTTTTCATAAAACAGAAAAGTTTCTAGTGTTCATGTTCTTGGAAGTGTTGGGCGGAGCAGTTAAAATTATCTCTGAAGAAAGTTTGTTTATGTATTATTTGACACATGAATCTTGTAATTGAAGGCACCTATATCTAGGATCTTTGGGCTTATAGATTGCATTTCAGATATCGGAATTGAAACAGGTGCCAATAAAATCAAAGAGTAAACTTGAGGAATATCGCCAGATATTAAGTGAAATTGATGATGTGATTGCTCAAAAACAAGCCGAGGTAATGCTTTATTGTCTGGTACTCATACTTCTTTTTTGTTCTACTTAGCTCTACTTAATATTAAAATGAGCGTTTCAGGTCGATATTCATCTTAAGGAACTACAAGAACAGACTTTAAAATTTCAAGGTCCGAAGAAAGTACTGGAGGAGCAAGTCGGGATACTCACGGCTAAAGAAGATGAAGCAAGCAGCAGGGTTAGTTTCCTTACCTTTTGCTTCTTTTTACTTCATATGAGGCGTCAAAAAAGATTTAATGTTTCACCAACTTATAGACTCTAGAAAAGAAAGGGAATATCTTAAAGCCTTGAGGTGAAAATTAGGATAAAATCTCTCGGTTGCTGACTAAGGAGTTCATTAATGATTTCCAATCCTATTCCAAATTGTGAGTAGTGTTAAATTTTCAGTTAACACTGGCACAGGAAGCACTGCAATTAATGCGGAGAGAAGAAGAAGTGGGAAAAAAAAAACTTTCAGAAATTCAGATATCTCTCAGTGATGTCAAAACCCTACTGGAATCCAAAATAGAGTATGCCAGTATTTTTCGTATTGTAACAATGAGAGGATTAAGATAACTCATGTTTGTAGAGCAATGCACCTGACAGTCACTTTATTCTTGAGAAGCATTTATAGTGTTGGGAATCTCGAAAGATGAGGTTTTTTCCTGGTTCAGTCTTTCCTGACCGAAAGCTTTAATCTTATAAGATGCTTGACTTTAGAGTACTAATAGGACTTATTTACACATATTGTATTTTTTTCAGTGAACTCAATAAGATAAAGCAAGCAGTTCCAAATGTCGAGAAACAGCTTCATAGTGCAAAGTTGGAAATGATAAATAAACGAAGGGAAGAGGCAGAATGCACCGAAAATGTTTTTTTTTTTTTCCANNAAAAAAAATAAAAAGTGGCAAGGACATATGCAGTAAAGTATAAATAAAACAACGCATATCCGTCCGTCTAAGTTCGAATTACTACTACTATAAAATTTTTTAAATTAATGTGCGTATCTGGTAAAATTTGTGTACATACTAAAAGACTTTTTTCTAATCTTATTGTATATACCAAAAATGAATCTATTCGTAATCCTGGAGACTTATATTTCCTCTTACTAACCTTTAATTGTTAGCTAATCTTTCTTATTGGATAGTCGTTGTTAGTCTCCTCTTTGCAAAGGATTTATTTTCTTTCCTAAGAAGTGCAGATTTCAAACTTAATTTCAAAGGAATTTTTTTATTAGGTTCGACAGTGTTTGGCAAAGTTCGAGCAAAAAAGACGTACAGTAGAAACATCAATGAGTCAAAATAATCTTCTGAGACGTTTGATGGCCGAGAAGTCATCCGGGAACATTCCGGGAATATATGGACGCCTCGTTGGTTTTTCATTACGAACTGGTTTTAAGTTTACATAATGTTTACTTTGCTTTGATCTGTTTCGACTGTAATAGCGAATAATGTAGCTTGAAGCAGATTTGAAATGATCATGTGAATTTAATTAGGCGTCAAGTTTTCAGGATTTAAATCTAAGGCTAAATTCTGATTTTATATAAATATTGCTGTACTGGATACTTTTCTGCAGGGTGATCTAGGTGCAATTGATGAAAAATATGATGTTGCTATTTCGACAACTTGTCGACCGCTGGACTATATAGTGGTTGATAACGTTGACACTGCTCAGTTGTGTGTAGAATTTCTGAGACGCGAGAATTTGGGGATAGCTTCATTTCTGGTGCTCGACAAGCAAGAAAAACTTCGACCATACATGGCAAAGTTGCCCTCTACGTATGTTTGCCATCTAATATATCGAAGCATGTATAGTTTTTCTAACTTGCATCGCAAAACAGTATAAGATTTTTTTGCAAAAATATCCTTTTATACCCGAAATTACTCATTTTCAGACCTGAAAATGCACCTCGACTGTTTGATCTAATTCGTGTTGCCGATCCAGCAGTATTGCCTGCATTTTATTTTGCTTTACGCGATACTTTGTTAGCAGATGATATTACGACTGCAACACGGATTGGTATGGGTGGATTGAAACGTTACCGAGTGGTTACGTTGAGAGGTGAGGTGGTTGAAACAAGTGGCTCTATGACTGGTGGTGGTAGATCTGAACGAAGGTACGTACATTTATTCCACAAATCACCCTCATTAGTGATATCTAATCGATACAGTGATTAGCTGTACTTTTGCAGAGGGAGAATTGGTCAAAGTGTCAAAGTTGATACTTCGAATGAATCATCCAAGGAGGTTGCTGAACTGCAGAAGTTACTGAACAATGAACAGGACCGACTGAATAGTTTGCGAAGTCTCATTCGGGAGGTTTATATTATCCTGTTTAACCGAAATAAACATTTTTTTTTTATAAAAAGCCATTGTTAAAACTTTTAAATTGAGGAAAATCAAAATTGACTTTCTTCGTGCAAAAAATTGCCATTCTTTTTATAGAGTTTGATTTGCCTTTTAGCTCGATTCCCGCATAATGTCGCTTCAAGCTGATTATGATAGACTGAAAAAAAATGAACAGAATATATCAAATGACATTGGACCTCTTGAGAGGAAAGTAGCCGATCTTGAGCACAGATTGGAGGAACAAACAGTCAGAGTTAAAAGCGTCATTGTGGATGAGCAAGATATACAGCTTAAAAAGGCCGAAGTTGCAGAACTAGAAAAAGGTTTAATTCTTCGACAAAGAACTGGAATTTTTCAAGAGATTCAAGACTTAATCTTTCATATCGCGGTGTAATAATAGCATAAATCACTTTTTACAGCTCGTGATAAAGCATCAGAAGCGGCTGATGAAGTGCGTGAGAAAGTGGCTGAAATAAACACCAAAATCCAGGAAGTTTATGATCAAGTTGTCGGTCCTTATCAAAAGGAACTTGACAAAGCCCGAACGAGGTAACTTTATTTTCCCACAGCTCAGCTTCTGCATCTGAATGAGACTATTCCTTTCTAAAAGTCCATGTTATGCGAAAAAATTTTTCTAAATTTAAAGCTTTTTTAGGAAAGAAGATGCATCGAAAGGAGCAACAAAAGAACAGAGCATGCTTAATAATGCTCAGCGAAATATGAATAAAGCACTAAGCCGGTTTGATAAATTTTAAGATATAAAATGATTTCCTTATCAACTGTGCAAGAAACCATTAAATTTTTTGTAATTACAGAAAAAATGATCTTGAAACTGATCAGCGTGAAACCGACGAAGCAATTAAGAAACTTGAATTAACTGAAGATAATCAAGAAGGAGATATCAATCGACTAACAAAAGAGAAAATACAACAGGAGGTTAAGTTATTGCTGTGATGAGAGTTTTAAAGGGAAACAAAGATTGCCAACATAGTTTCTAATAAAAAATAATCACTATTTGTAGCTCCATGGTCCAGGTTCAGTTAAGAATCCAAGTTTTCCAGTAGCTGAGAGAAGTTTTTTTATTTTGAATGCTCATTTACAACTGCGAATTCTGAATAGTTTTTATATTTCACAAGCTTCGTTATATCCAAGTAAGTCAAAAGTCTTACGCATGAATTTGTAGAAACTGATGAAAGAGGCTGAAGCTAAAGTGAAGGAGGCATTTAGTAAAAATTCTGAATTGGATGTGGAAGAAGTCGAGCTTAAGAAGAGATGCGCTGATTTGACACGCGCTCTTCTCGAACAGTTGAGGTTTCTGGAGCATAAACAAGGGAAAGTAATTATGATTGAGGGCAAGGTAAGCATAAGCTATGGTAGCAATTTAATCCGACGGGAGATTATTTGAGGCTCCAGTTATAAAATTTGGGAACTGAAAAGTAGAAAAGGTATTGAAGGAATAATCAGGTCAGCAGCAGGAGTGATTTTTCCTTAAAAAACGCATGAGGATTCATTTTCATGCAACTAAACTAAAGATATTTCATTAGCTTTTCTTACACTGATGAGATGTAAAACTTTATAATCTGTTATAAGACATTTCTTAAATAAACCTAACTGCAGATGTAGCTCAAGAACATTCATATTACAGATCGAAGCTCTACATTTGTCTTATGTAAAATGCTTGCATCGCTTACCAGAGTCGCTTCAGTCAAATGAGGAAGAAGAAGATGACGATTATGCACTGCAGGAAGCTCTGCAAGTTGAACACGAGTTCTTTAAGAAGTTAAAGGTGGTTTGCTCTGATTTTTTTCTTTCTTTTTTTTTTTTTTTTTTTTTTTTTTTTTTTTTTTTTGAAGATTTGGGGAAGACCATAAAATTGATTGGCTTGTACTCACCTCGAGTAATGTCATGTTTTTTACAGAGTGGTGAGCTTAATATCAAGGCGGATAAAGATGGTATTGTGCGTTGCAAGAATATACCATCTTATTCTGAAGAAGAAATTAAGAACTTCAATGTGCAGGACATGAAGTATTATTTTTTCCTCAATTACTTCCTTTGATATAGTTATTATTTCTTATATCACTCAAGTTTTTTAAAATTTTACAGATTTGCTTTGGCAAATTTGGAGAAGCGGAAAGTTGGAAAAATACTGAATACAAATGGTTTGCTGGAGTATGTCACCAAGGTGGGGAATATCATTAGTAAGAAAACCGCTCATTTGTAAATTCATATTGACATGCTGTAGGATTTAACCTTTTTCAAATTCCATTCATTACGAGTTCGATAAAAGATTTTCCACCAAAGATGGGAAAACTACCATTGCTGAATTATTAGGTTTATTTATAATTCAAGTCAGATTTTTTTAAGTCGTTCTTAGTCAAAAGGTTTCTATAGGATTGATGATGTAGCTATTTTTTTAAAAAATCTTAGCTGGAGCGTTACGATCGTGAAGTAGAATCATTGGCTGATATATCAACAAAACGCGATAAGCATCGTCAGTTCTGCGAGCAGCTGAAGAAACAACGAATGAATGAATTTATGGATGGCTTTACACGGATCGGCTTGGCACTGAAAGAAATGTATCAGATGATAACATTGGGTGGTGATGCTAGTTTGGACTTAGTGGACTCACTCGACCCTTTCAGTGAAGGAGTTTCTTTTGGGTAAACCTATATTCTGCCGTAATCGAGTTGAATTTTCTGGACTCTACTGAAATATGAAAATAGCCTATTCGAAATCAAGAAAAACCACATTTCCTTTTTTTTCAATGAATTGTACTTTCAGTGTGCGACCACCGAAAAAATCTTGGAAACAAATTACTAACTTGTCAGGTGGTGAAAAAACCCTATCTTCATTGGCACTGGTCTTTGCGTTACATCATTATCGCCCAACACCGTTATATGTCATGGATGAGATTGACGCCGCTCTGGATTTTAGAAATGTATCAATTATTGGACATTACATAAAGGTAACAGTTCAGTTGAGGCTAACAAATCTATATTTTTTCGAAATTTTAATTTTTTTCCTCATTAAAGCTTTTTATTTTCTTAAAAGATAAAAGTTGTTTTCTGTTTACTATTTCATCATATCCCTGTTTACTTTTATACTTGTAGTTCTTTCTACTGCGTACCATTAATGTTTGATAAAAATCTAACAAGTTAGATTAAATGGAAGATATTTGAAAATTGATATGCTTTCTGAAAATTGGAAGTCTTCTTGTCTAACAAGTGTTCGTTTCCTTTATTGGTTATTTATTCAACGGATTTGGCCTTTTATCAGGCAATCGGATGTGTATTAGCATTTAACCGAACGCTTATCTAATTCCTTACTGAGTGAAGTGTCAATGTGAAATTCAGGAAGAAGGGTGTGATTTTATTAACTCGAAAGTATTATTTTAAGGATCGTACCAAAAATGCTCAATTTATCATCATATCTCTGCGGAATAACATGTTTGAATTAGCGGACCGTCTTGTTGGTATCTATAAAACATTTGATTGTACAAAATCCGTTGCTATTGATCCAGGCAGTGTTCGGAATATAATCAAGCCACGTATGTTCATTTTTTTTTTTTAGACCAAAAACTTCTACTAAAGATTATCATTACTTCATTATGGTATAACTAAGTATACTATAAATTTTTGTTGAATTGATCATTTATATCTTACACAATCCGTAAGGACCAAGGAGTTAAGTTCGACTTATACCTTTAAGTTCGACTCAGTTTGGCACGGAATAATGAGAATTAATTGTTTCTTCTTCTTATTGTTTTACTGGCTATGTCTTTTCTTGCAGTCCATATTTTGGAAGAAATGAAGAAGCATAAGGGGAAGGACAGTGGAAAGAGAGCAGAACATGAATTTCAGGTGATTGTTACAAAAATTAAGGATTTATTGGGTTATATTCAAAAAAATTGTATGTTTGGTTGATAGCAAACGGCTGAAAGGTATCAGTATATCAGTGTTCTCTTATGATTTACTTGATAATTTAGAATTATGCAGAATTCTCAAACCAGCTGTTTTTATTATTTTTGAAATATCGATTTCAATTTAAAACTTCTATAGGTTTTAGTCTGTATAGTTCTTATTGGGTGGTATAACCAACTCTGAAATCACTAAAAAATTGGAATTTCTTTATTCCAAATCATTTCCGTAATTCCCCGAAACCATCTGGGGAAGATTTCACTTACGAAACATGTGCATTTCTTTTTTCTAGTTGCAAGCAAAAGAAGTGCCTTGCCATATTAATACCTTGGAGAAGAATATGAAAGGATGCACACTTGGGTCAAAAACATCTTCAATAATCACTGGTATCATTTTCATCTTATTTAGAATTAAAAATATTTTTAAATTTGACCAAAAATGCTCCGAAGAATTGTGTCATTATCTATTGATTTATTTAAGATGATCTATCTACCAGTCGGGCGCCATCTAGTCGAGGAGGTGATTGCAGTATGATGGCAGAAAAAAGGAAGCATGCGACCGATTCAGAAAAAAATTTTCCGATCTTGAAGTACTGCTGATATTGAAATTTCTATTGAGCGTAGTTTCATTTTAAAAATCAATATTCTTTATTTTCTTAATCTGATGTTTCTGTCTCACACCATCCTTCCAAAGATAGACGTAAAAAATTTAATGCTTTAGGGATAGTCAGTCATCTCCATCAAGAGAAACCACTCCTACGGCTTCAATATCTCCACCAACGAAGAAAAAATCTCCACAAAAACCTGAAACTCCTGCATGGGATGTACCACAGACAATTACTGTGCGCCGTTCGCGAGCTATACCTGCTGGTAGTCAGGTATTATTAATTGTTCATATAGCTACACTAAAATCTTTTCTTGACTTCCATTCAATCCTTTACTTGTCAGTGATTGTTTTTGAACTGAATTAATTGATTCTTTTAACCTGTAATTAAATTAGTCCAAATGCTGATAACTTTTTTTTTCAGTTTTTGGATGAAAAATGCAGCGATAGTGTTGCCAACAAAAACACGAATGAAACTAGTGATGATGGTTCCAATATGAAAAATGCCATTTCAAAGGATGCCTGCGGTGTCGTTTCTCAGTTAGAAGGAGGGGGTGCTCAGTCGAATTTGCAACAGTCAGTTGCAAATGCTGTATCAGATACAGATCGATTGGAACAGTTTGCACGAATGTTGTAAATTTCCAATTCAACTAAATAGAGATCTCATATTTATTGATTATGGATATACTTGTATTTTATTTTTGACACTGCCACAGTGTTTTATACTACTAGCCTTAAAAGAATACTTACATTAAACATTGCCATTAGAAATTAAGGTTTGGATTTTAATACTCAATTTGTATTAAAACTCCGAAGGAATTTACAGACTTCCAATACTTCGTTGTGAAGATCTTGGTTTTACCAATTAAATTGCCAGCTAACTTTTATTTAGTATAATCGAGCCCTACGTTAAAGAAAATTTTGGAACCAAAAATTTTGACGCTTTGTAAACTTGCAATATTATCATATGCGATTCAGTATAATTTTGAATACTGTACCGTTCTGGATGTTTTTAGGTACTTTATTAGTAATATTTACGTAATATAATTGTTTGTTGTTTCCGGTGTTTATATGGAACAAATTTTCCTTAGTTTTTACATTATTTTTTACAAGATCTCCTTTAGGTGGTGATACTCTGTTTATGGATAAAATTCCATTTAAAAACTGTTCTGTATTATCTTTTCGTATAGCTACTTGAATAACATTGCAGTGAATTGAAATTTTCGAAAAGCGATAAATAAATGGTTGGTGAAAGGTGCTTAACTGTTGAGTAATAATAATTCTGTCGATAGTGATGGGATGCTATCTTGGTACAGTGCTGTCCCTAGCGTATTATAAAATTCATTGAAAATACTAGTGTCGTAAGTTAATGTCTTATAATTTAAAATGCACAATTGATGATCAAGGGAAAAGTTCGTATTTCCAATTATAGTTGTCGAAATGTGAAGGAAGCTTTTCTTGAACTTACAGTCGACCCATCACTTCACTGAATTCGAAAATCATATGCAAGTTCAAAAGCTATAGTTTGAGGTTGGGACGCTGAATGCTCATGGATGTACTAAATGCTGGAAAAATTGAACGTTACATATTAAAAGGAAGGGACATGGGAGTGGAAACTTCTAGTTGACCTGGTAGTTGCAATTTTCAGCTATTTGAATAAATAATTGATCAGGGAAGCTTTCTAGAAATCCGTTCCTTCTGGTGAATACTTTCTGGTTTTCGACTGGTTGTTTTATGGAATTGAATTTCCTGTAAAAGTTGAAAGTTCTCGGATGGGAACGAGTTTAACTCAGAAACCTTTTTTGTGCATGACGTTGTTTGCAGACAGCCGTTCGAATGATTGTACATGGGAAGAGAACGTGTTTCTCTCCCAATATGTTGGCTCCTGGGACAAGCTCGTTTGAAGTTTATAAGAAGCAGTCATTATCATAACTCATCTCAAGTATTGTGTTTGTGCATAATTAAAACGACGACAATTGACAGTTGGAAAAACTGGCGTTGACCGACTTACCAATATTATATATAAGCAAATTGTATTTCTCCTTTCAGTGTCTTTTTTCTTTTCACTCAGCTTACATCTTATACAATATTTCTTTCTTGGAAGAAGTACCAGCAGCGAAGCTCAAAATTTCCGATGCTTTTTAAAATATTTCTCTTTGCAGCTGCTACCTTTTCAACTCTTTCCTATTGTTTCCGATTACCACGGTATGTTTTTCCAGGTGTGTGTAAATTTTTACAATCGATAAGTCTAGTTTACAAGCTTTGGCTTCTGGCGAACTTGTTCAATATATATTTATGAGCAATAGGGTGCCAGTATTTGAATCTGACATTATCGTTATTCTCTCAAATAATAGAGATGAACACATTTTTCGGGGAAGGTGAAAATAGCAGAGACATAAGCTAGAATTAAGCTAGAATTGTCGCATTTCAAGAAGTGCTCCATGGCATTCGATACCGGAACATGATAAAGGAAAGGATAAATATAACGTTGCTTGGTCTGATTGGATTGATGGACATGATAGTGGCTATCTAATTAAGAAAGATGGGCATCATCAGAAAGAATCCTCCACCTTTAATCAAGCAGTCAAGCAGGAAGCAGAGCAACATTCTCTGAAGTCAGCGGCTGGCGCAGGTAAACATGCTGCTGCTACTGCTGAAAAAGGTGCTTCCAAACATGCTGATAAAGCCAGTTCTCTCGGAAAAGGTATCTTTTTATCTAGCAAATTCGAATATTGAAGTTTTCAGTGAAGGTTTTCCTATAGGGTGACTTTGATTTAACTTCAATTTTGCAAGGAAAGAAAAAGCAATTTTTTTCTTATCAATCTTCCAGAATATATTGAAGATTTTTTTCCAGCTTAAAGAATAATTTGTCAGATCTGATTTATATGAAAATAGGGAGATATTGCAGATATTAAAGCTAAAACGTTTGGATTTTTCGATTATCAATATAAACAGCCGGAATATCACGTGGAACAGTTTTATACGGATGAAAAACACCGTCGTAAATATGGGGCTAACCGTTTGCATCATTCCCGGAAGAGTCATGAATCAGGTGATGATTCTGATGCTACAGTTGGCGGAAGGCCATCAAGGAATTCTTCTGGCATACATAAGTAATTGGTTGATAGGAATTTGTACCAGATGTTCTTTCATGGAAAGTTTTTCAGATGTACATGAAGCGTCGGGCTGGGGTAAACACGGGAAGGGATATCACAATGATGCAAAAGGTCTTGATGCCCATGAAAGAGGTGGAGAGCATGAAAATGGCTGGGCCAGTGATTTCCGTAAAGGATACGAGCACGCACATGACAAAGATTACTCTCAAGGTGTTTTAAATTATGAAGTCTATTTAGTGCTTGGAAAAACTCTTCGGAGAATAGCAAGGTCAAGGTCACGTGACTTATCTTCAGGCACGCTAACATCACTTGCATTGCTATCTTCTTATCTGAATCTACTTCAGGTCATGGAACACATAAGGGTCACTACGATCATGGGTTAGCGCCGCAGCAACATCACCGCCACGGATATCACGATGGATGGACTGCGCCATACGAGCATGGTTACGGAGACGAACTAGACTCCTGGAGTCGCCCAACGGAACATAACACCTGGGGTAAATGGCGTCATGGTTGGGAACAGGAATGGGACTAACCTGTTTTAGACTGGCACCGTCCGACTAATTTAATTTCCATTTTTGGGTTATTTGTTTTACCGGTTATACTAACATCCATATTGTTCAAAGCTGAACCATTATTATGAGTTTGAGATTTTAAATAGTCTAATAATCGTTTAGATCCAAACTTTCAGTCTCTGCTTTGCGTCGTAGGTTCCTTCACTCATCTGGAAATTAATTCCGCTACAGAAATCACAAGGAGAATTTGTGTTATTTGTTATGCTAGATAATTCCTGTTACCGCTCTGAGGTGACTAGTTCCCAAATATAGTACTCTTAAATTATCACAGTTTTTAAAAAGATATTGAAAATCGATCTGTTTCGGATATTAAGAAACTCGTGGAATATGTACAATCTAGGAGAGAAAAAAGGAACTTCTGAGAAGCAGTAGATACACATTTCTGCAGCAAAAAGGTATAAATACAATTTCTAATTATGAAACAAAACTAAATTTCTCATTTTTTTTCTGTTTAGCATGAATAAGAAAGGAAAATCTTGCATTGAGTTAAGACTGTCATGTTTGGAGTTCTTTTTATCTTTTTATACAAGTTTTCATATTTCACTTCCCTACTCTGATATAAGCTGTTAATTTTTTGATTCCCATGAAACTGATTTTTTTATCAAGAAATTTAAAGATGGAAACAAAGTGTAATGATCATTCTAATTTGGAAGAAAAGAATTTCACAGATACAGTCAAACATGAATAACTTTTGGAAGATTGTAGCAAAAAGCGGAAATATATGAAGAAAGGACCAAAAAACATTCTTCTCCAAGAAGAGTTCTATTCAAAAATTGCAGATAAGTTTTTGGAACAAAATTAAAATTCAGTTTCTGATTAAAAATTAGAGATGATTAGTTCATCGGGCGCCTGCAATGATAAGGATTAAAATTTATGCAATTTTGAAATATGATAAATTGAAGGGATAAGCTGAATAATCTTATCAATTGACAAAAAAAAAAAAAAAAATAAGGAATACTCAAAAAAATGGAGGATTTTGAAGAAAGAACAATGTGTTACGTTATAACGTTGAAGTTTCGCATAGCCTAAGAGAATGTATGTATTGTTATTGTATGGCCCTTCGTCAACGTTAGATATTGCTGTTGTGATATGCTCACTATACTAAAAAACGGAAGTATTATTGGATGGATAATGGAATTTCAACAACTGAAATATATTGAAAAAGCATTATTTTCTTCCTGATAGCAATCTCTGAATTATGAATGATTTTGCTGATCCCAAAATTATACGTCGAAATTTTTGCAATGATAATATCAAATTCTAAATAATAAATCAAAGAATTTAAATAACATATCAAAAATTCTGCAGACTTGTTGATAACACGTTGTCAATTCTTTTATAATTTGTTTTTCTGCATCAAACAAATTTTTTCATTATCATTTGTATAATTAGTAATATTAGTAATAGCTAAGCCTGTAAGTAATAGATGATGAGAAGTATCGCTATGCCGTAGGCAACGAAATTACAGAAATTATATAAGCGAGAAGTAGCTTGACTTTTTCACGATGAAAAATTCTATTAACTTTGAATAAACACATTTCCCTAGATTCTTTGTCAAATTTTACCTTCAGTTTTAATTAGAATTAGTTTTACGGCAAACTGTGTTGCTGCTCTTAGATTTAGAAACAGAAGCACGACTCAAAACTTCACAAAGATGAGGGAATAAATTTGAAGTGTACAGCAAATGCTGTGGTGCTTCCCTGAAGTTTGTTTTATTTGCTCAGTGAATGCTTCAGATTCCTCCATGACACTTCGTAAATTCATAACTATTTACACTTTATTTAAATTTGTAGAAAAAATTATAGATGTGATGGAAACGAGTTTCAAAAAGGAGGACATGACAAGAGACTTGTGATGAAAAATAATTGAAGATTGTTTTAGGGACAGAAATAATTAACTGAAACCATCCTTCAAGTGGCTTTACATTTGAAAATTTGTGAGGGGAATATAATAAGATCAAATGATAAAAGTGTAGTCTTTGAAGCAAAGCAAAAAGATTTGTAAAAGAAAATTATTAGTAATGATCATTAAGACTTAGTCCTTTAGTTACTCTGGACGTTCAAATACTAATCAGAATTTATCAATACAAATCTGTAATTCATTGAGTGAAAAAGTTGCAACTAAATGATATATAGTTTTTGAACCCAAATCTTCACAATTGACAAATTAGACAGAGAAAAAACTATTAGTTATGATGAATGCAATCAATCATACGGTTAATAGTAAATTGTTAATTAGGATTTTCATAAAAAAGAAAAAAACTTTCCCGATATAATGCAGGCAATCAATGTTTTATGCTTAGGAAAGATATTTCGAAGTGTTATCTGCAATCAATTTCTAAGTACATTGTTTCAAATATCAGAAGCGAATTTTAACCGTGAAAGATTTTCAAGTTTTACTTGGACTGTCCTTAGGAACATATCTGAATTTCGACACTGTTGTGTACTTTACGGAATAAATTTAAAACGATTAAACTATTGCCTAATAATTTTTATCCGTGGATTGTCTGACTAGGGCACTTTCCACTGAGTATTTCTTGAGAAAGGATCATAAAGAATTAATGTTGTAGCAGTTGACTTGGCTAACTCCTCATAATTTTCGCAGGAAAGGAAAAGAAATCAAGGTCAAAAAATGAGATCCATTCGTATATAAATAATGTTGTTGTCGTTCTCACTTGAATAAAATTTACTAATAACTAAATTCAAATAGAATGCGCTCAAATCCTTGAATTTAAACTACACTTCATTGGTCAGCACGAAAATAACTTATAAATATTATGTTTTCGTCAAAAATATTTGATATAAAGAACTTCATCTATTTCGCTTTATTATCTGATGCTACAGGAACGTTAATCCACAAATGAAATATTTGTACGTTTGGAGAGATGTATTCATTATTTAACAACTTCGTTGACTCCCGAGCTAAACAATTTTTATAAGAATTGTGCAGAAATGTGTTTCCAGTTTCTATTGATGCATTTTTTCGCTCAATTATTAATTTAATAATTTCTTTATCTTTTAATTTCTACTCCATGAAAGATGTGGGATAATCCATTGAATTGTTACGAAAAAAATGAATGTGTGGAAGGTAGCTGTGAAGAAGTTGTTTTGGAATTTTGAAACATTCTTAGAGCAAGCGGTTAAAATAACCTTTGACATGTCAGCACACATTTCTGGTTTAGCTAAATTGCTCGCTGGTTATAACTAGTTTAAGACATGCCGTCCAAATTATTATTTTTTTTTTGTTTTCAAGAGGAAAGATTTGAATTCATGATCTAAAATGAGTGGTGTCTTCTAAAGCAAAAACAGATAGTTGATGAAATACTTCAGCCATGGATTCTTCTGAATCTTATCTCATTTCTTTTTTTGATTACAAACTCGTCCTTTGCATCTATTTAAATCTTTTTTAACTTCTATTTTTCGTATCCTCTTCAGCCGGAAATTTATCTGATTAGTTTAAAAGGATAAGAAAACTGAAGTGTAAACTTTTTCCCTTAACTTCTACACACATCATTTTCCATTACCACTGCGTTTGCATCTTTTTATATTAGCATTAACTTACTGTTTCTCTTAAAACTTATTCCAAAAAGAAAATGAAGTGATCAAATTATTCCTCATGTCTTTTATTTAAATTTTCATTTACTACACTTCAACCATCCACAATAAATTATTACATTGCAATTAAACTGGTTTAGAATCTGATAAAATGTAAATTCTGTGATATTGTATTCTGTATTATGTATTTTGCACTATATCAGAATTGAAATTTGATGTAGTAAATACTATGTACCATCGCATTTCAAATCTTCGTGATACATTTTTTTTCTGACAATATTATAGCATCACTTTGCTTCACTTTTTTTTTTAAGATTTAAATGTTTTTCGCATCATTAAAACACAGTCATCATTACACGTAAGAATAAGTGGATTATCAAAATTTGTCAAAGATTAATTTTACCTACAATTGACGAAACTAAACTCTAAAGAAGAATTTTTAGGGAAATTAAAGTTGCTATTTGTTTCAATATACCTCAACATTTGCCATAATTAGCTAATAATTTGTCTTCTTAATATTTTGTAAGAGAATATTTCCTAATGATAAGTACATTTTTTTTTATATTCAATTATTATAACATACTGTCTTCCATTTTACGAATGAGAAAATTCAATTGCTTTTATTTAAATTGTTGTCTCGCTAATTCTAATTTTCTTTACATCTTTTCTTTTTTTATTTCTTTGCATTTGTTATTTTTTCACTTTTTTTTTTATTTTTTCGAAAGCAATTCGTATTTTCTTGTTTCGAATTGAATTTAGTTATATTAATGGCTGATAAAAGACAAAGTAAAATTATATATCCAGGCCAAAAATGTGCTCATTGAACCATAAAAAAAACTCTTGAAAAAATGAAAAAATCAAATTCCCATTTTTCTTACTATTTCTTACTTTTTTCATGATGAAGAAAAATTTAATTCAATTTTGAAAATATTTCTAAACTAATAATTCATTCTTAACACGGTAAAATGTGTTCATCTTACAATCCTTGTTTTAAATACTCCAAATCTTTCGTTACAAATTTACGTCTACCGTATAATTGCACCTCCTCTTGATGGGTAATTGTGTAACAGCTGCCTATTGATATAATAATCATAATTGTTTCAAAAGCATTACTAAAAATTATCATATTCTTATCACCACCATAACATTGTTCACAGTACCATTATAATATATCTTATGTTACAAAAAACTTTCTTACACTAAAAAGCACTCAAGTATTTTAAATAAAATTATCTTACTTTTCACTGATCTTATGCATGAATATTAGCAATGAACGTTTGTGCAATATTATCAATAATTATCTTCTAAGCACACAATTCTTCCAATTTGCGCCAAAAGAAATTATGTTGAAAGGACAGGAAAAAGATTGTTTTCTTACTAATTGACCTATAGAAATTCGATTAAATGATGTGTAAGACAGTTAGTTTATTATCTCCATGATGATCATTACTCATTATAACTTAATTCACTCTTCATAATACCGTAGTTAATTAGTAGCTTGTCTTAAATCTACATCCTGACCATAAGATACGATAGAAGTTGTCAATATCTATTATCTCTCCGTTGTCTTCAATAATTTTTACTAGTGCAACAGGCTGAAAAGCAATTCCTCTTAGCAATGACAGCGAGAAGATTTACAAATTAATATTAAACACCAATTACTCGACTTATTATTTGCTTTTACTACTGCAAATTTTTGACTCAGTTTTTTAAAAATTTCCAAGAGTTATTGCTTTCAGATACTTAATGGTAAGTAGATTAATATGCTGTCTAAACTGAAGGAAAAATTTTTGATATGTTGGAAGAAGGGCAGAATTACATCATCAATATTCTCCAAAGACTGCATTATTTTTTGATCAAAATAATATTACAAAAACTTTATAAATCTTTATTTTCGGAATTTCCATCACCACACTACAGGTATTATATAGTTTTTTTTTTTTTTGTATTTGTTCGCTCTCTTCAGATCGTATTGTCATTAAAATTATTACTTAAAATTTAAGAAAAATTCACACTTTCAGGAATGTTCACAAACATGCATTTATTTTTATTAATAACAATATCGATACATTTAAGCTTTAATGATCTGGCTAATGCTAAATTAAATACCAAAGAATAGGTGGAGAAACGAGGCAGAATGTATTTCGGCCATGGATTAGCAAAACCGTAGTAGATCGTCAGTAGCTACTTGATTTGTACCTCAAACAAGAAGCAATTAGTAATTGCTTCTTCTTGTCTACAAAAATACCTTTGTTCCAATTTGATTCTGACATTCAGATTTTGATATTATAAATTTCCTCACTTGTCAACTAGTGCTGTAACTGATGAAGGTAAAAGTTTTCAGCAACAATGGCAAACAACTTCCTTTACTGAAACATTCCAAATAAAACTAAATTTTTTTAATTCAGTGCTCGAATTTATGCCTGCCATTTAAATTACTGAATCAAAATTTTTAATATAATGGATTTGGTTCGGAATAAATTGAAATTCCACTTTTGCATCCAGAAACATGTGCTTTAGTAGGCTAATGAATTATTATATTTTGGAAATAACTTGTTTGCTTAATCTACCCGCTGTGGTAACGCAAAACCTTCAATTAAGGCTACAGAGTTATGATCCATTTCTTCTTTTAACTAAACTGTTGCTAACCATGCCAGGAAAATGACTACTTTTCGAGAAGTATATCAACAACGATTAACTTTTTCGACCTTCTTAACATTCAGATTTATACTGTCACCTAATTTATTGACTCAAGAGTTCTAATTTAAGGATTTCGATCTGATGAGAATTGCAACTTCATTTCAGATTATCGAGTTTTGGTGATATGCAGTATATTATCGTCCTACAGCACTTGAGGGGAGCACACTGCAACAACAAGGTATTCTGCTGAAGGAAATTAGTTAATGAATATATTACCGATGTAAACAAAAGTGTTTATTGTCATTGTCAACAATCTGATGGAAAGTTCCACTGAAAAAGGAAATAATTATAATACTATTCGATCGACTTATATGAATTATACCATATTAAAAAAAATCTTCATCAATATACATTTTATTTCACATAAAAGGCCAATGCGTCATTATCCAATTTTCTCATTAATTTATTCCTCAATTAAAATTCGCCCTTTTTTTGAAAACCAGAATTTTATCAACACTGAAATATGCTTGGATTTTCAAATAATCGTTAACAAATGACCTCCGCCATGACGGTGATCACTAACACCAGCAAAAGCATTATCAGCTGTGGCATGTTTTTGCAATCGATCTAAGCGTTTCGGTTCGAATTCCTTTAATAGAAATATTTTATATCAAATGTGTTTAATTCTTCAATTCCAAGAAAAAGTTGAATATTTCCTACAAACAGTTAATTTGACGAGTTTGAGGAGGACTATTATTAGCTTCTTGAAAAACGAACAGCAAGAGTGATTTCATTTTACTTTCGACATTAGTTCTAAAACAGTAGCGTGATGATGTCTTGATTCAAAAAAGCTTTCTTTTTAGATATTTGATTACTACTAAACTGATGATTGTTGCCTTTTTTTTGGAAGCGAACTGTTTTGTCTCTCTGTATAAATTACTTGTCATTAGATGTTTTTAAGTTTGAATTATTTATTATCCCTAATAACATTTTCTACATTACATATCTTGCATAGGATCTATTAGCTATGAATTTTGCACCTTTTCATTCTGACTGTTAGTTAAGTCTTTTAAGGCACTACTTTATCTTTTTAATTCCTGTTGAGCTTCTCGTTCAAAAGTCTGATGGAACTGTGGTAAATCATAGCCACCACACAGCAAATGATACGTAAACGCAGGAGCAACATCCGAGGAAGGGGTAGCTTCATTGAAGTTATGTTCTGGACATGGATAGAAAATGCTGTAATTAATAACGTTATATTTCGAACGTTTATGTCAAACTAATCAAGCTGACATGTCCAAATTAACTGAAATTATCTCTTACGTAAAAAGTACTTCATCACCGATGCATCCCAACAAGTTTTATTTAATCCAACTGTCTCAAAAAACATAAACACTTACTGCAATCACTGCTGATCTCTCTTACAGGAGACAGATGAATTTACAGCACTGCAAAATAAAATTGAAAAAAAAAAAAATGCGC
>PQVD01000693.1:23351-49996 GCA_003012265.1 Setaria equina | reverse complement strand
ATATGCCTGTCTTCCTCGGATTGTGGAATTTTACAGATCAATTTTTAAAAAGTTTAATTAATTTAAAAACAGACGAGAAATTCAACACACAATATAAAAACAAACAACAATTATAAACAAACAGCTCTCCTTATGTCTCGAAAAAAGGAGAAGCAAAGGAATAACAACCTCCCTATATATATACATTAAAGAAAATGTAATAGGACAATGCATTACCATACAATATAAAAATTGAAGGCACACAACGGAGATTAGTTCAATCTATCGATATTCTCAAATTTAACTCAGAAANNAAAAATAGATACAAAAAAATAAAAAAAAAAAAAAAAAAAAAAAAAAAAAAAAAAAAAAAAAAAAAAAACCATTTAACATAAAATTACTATATAAAAAAAGCTATGAAACTTCACAGACCTGAGATAATAAAACTCTTTTAAACTAAACAAGAAAGCACACTTGTTTTTCAAATCATTTCAGTTTTTTTTAAAATCCGTTTTGAACTTCAGTAATTAAGCTCATCCCTCAAAAATTTAAAAGAACAACTATTCTGCTTTTCGGAATCAATCAATGAAGCAAACCACTTTCCTTTTCTTTTGTAATTCAGGATCGCAATTAAATCTTTTTCAAGGTAATGGTTATGATGCTTCAGTTTGACGGAAAAGACACGCCATTAACAACTTTGTATTACCAGCTGAGTGATATCAACTTCGAAATACAGATTTCTTCATCGGTTTCTTCACCGCAAGATGGTTTGGCATTTTCAAAAATCTTTTCCAGCGGGAAACCGATTTTATTTTCAATTGCTTGAACAATTCAGTATGGAAGGAAGAACAGCGTTCTCGAACAACATATGGTACTGCGGACTTTGCCTAAAAAGTAAGGCAAATATCACCATGACACAACAAATTAATGGTGAGGGGGAGAAAAAAATATAGTACTTTCCGATTTTCTTTGGACTATGAAGAGTAATGAATGATTTTAACCAAGAAAAATATAATGAAACTTAAGCATAGGCAAAATAATGCATGGTGAGCATAGGCAAAATAATGCATCAGACAAATGAAAGAAAACCTGTGAAACAAGGAAATTTTGCGGAAGATCAATATTTAAGCCACGAGCAAGTACATTAACTTCTTGAAGAGCAGAAAGTTCAAGAGGTGTTGAAATAAAGAAAATCCGTTGTTCTAGATCAATAGCGCGGATGAATCCATAACCAATGACACTCAATCCTTCTACTTTATCCGGATTTAATAAAATTGGCATATCTTGATCATCAAATACTCTCTTATTCTTCAAATGAATATACTTTTTAAACACTTTGAAACTGGCAAAAAATCATATTTTTCGATTCCAGCAGTTGGCAAAAATTTCATTTCCTACCTCAAATTCAAGTAAAGCGAAGCTGATTAAAAGAATATATAATTAAAAATTAGGGTTAACACATTAAGGTAGCTGCAACAACTTTATCGAATTCCTACTCAAACATGATTGGAAAGAACTGTAAAAATATGATACTTGAAATGTGAACCGATCCAAAAAATTCTAAACTTGAAACCTTCCTCTATCTTCACGACTTTTTCTTGCATTTTTTGTTTCTATAGCATAATAATCCTTATAGTTTACATCAGCTGAGATGAAGTTTTATTTTAATTAAAAGAAGCACCTATTTCAAAGTCTGGTTTGGGCCAATTTATGCTGCTACTTTTGCTTATTTTAGTTAAAATTTGTTTTCGCACCTTTATTAAAAAACAAAAGACTCACTTCTTGTGATGTATTCAAAGAATCATGAACACACAAAGCGACAAGAGTACAATTCAAAACAGCAAACACATGATTTGCTGGAAATGGTTCATTTGAATGCACCAAAACAGCCACACTGCGGAATAATACGGCGAATGGAACTGCGTCCGCAAATGACTTCACGGTTGGAGCAGGGCATAAATTTGCCATATATGCTGTTATCCGGAGATTTCGCAAAACAGAAGGAGCAGAAATCATATGTCTGGAAATTATATTGTTTTTGAATTTCTCAAGGAAAAAATTTTCAACTAAGGAAATAGCATAATTAATGATTTAAAACTACGCCTTTGTGATCAAAAATTTTAAACTAGGTGGAATTCCGGAACTACTATTTATGCGAAGCATCAGGTTTTACTTTTTTCTCTCCTTCTAGGAAACATTACAAAACGAAAAAAGTAAGGAAAATAATTTGTCATACACAATAATTTTTATACACTTCCATTTTGTGCTATAATAATTTTAATTATTTGCTTATACAAAGGAAATTTTTTTACGTGGACTTTTCAATAGCATCGACATGAAATACAACCGATTTTGCAGCGTTCTTCGCAGCAGATTGGTGAACCTCAAAATAAACGCATTAAGAAACAAAAGATTTGGCGCATTCGATTGTGAAAAGAACGACAAGTATGCAGTGAGCAGCAAAAAATTTCGAGATAAGGAAAACTCCCCAGTACAACCTCGTAGTTTAAATCCTTATCGAATTATTAATTACCATGTAATTTGGCCCTGATGAAGTGATGAAATTAAATACAAAATCAGGATCGAATAACTTCACCATCTCATCCAAAAGTGAGGCGCCTTTCCCTGAAATCCAACTGCTCAGTAGCAGTTACATTCAAGATATCTATTCTAGTTTCTGATTAAATTTGTTTTATGTTATGAGTAATATAATTCAAGTCCACTGAAAATAATCTACATTTTGAACAAAGCTGAAATTTCATTACCTTCAACCCATCCACAAGTGTTAATTAAAAGAGCAGATGATGGATGACTATCACTAAAGAAACGTTCCAACAATTTCTTCAGAAGAGCCATATATGAACTTGAATCATCGCTTAAAGAAATTCTTCCGTAAAAATAACTATCGGATAAAAGAATTCGCTGCTGGAATATTGGCACACCTAGAAGCTTTAAAAACCAGAGTGCTAATGTTGCGTGCTGTGATAAGAAAATTCTTCAGATCTCATTTTTATTAAAAATAGAAAATAATCAGTCGCACACATAAAAAAAGAAAAAGAAAACCTAAAAGTGGTGAAGTGAGTTTAATTAGTGAAATACATCCAGGTGGATTCATTTCTGGTTGCCCAACATCGCAGTCGAGAATGTATGGAGGTGGTCGACCCCTAAAATGGTAAAATTTAGGATAGCAAAAGAAATCCTGAAAAAACAGTGTAAAAAATTATGCTAAAAGGGTCAGAATATCGAAAAAATAAGCATTCAAAGAAAGACTATTACTTTTTAAACAATTACTATTGCATTACTGCACTTTTAACTTTCAATAAATTATTCGGAAAGAAATAAATATTTGAAAGTTAAAAACCAAAGAAATTCACTATAAAAGAAATAAAGATTCTTCAATTTTATTTAGATTTCTATAACATAAAAAAAGAAGAGGTTATTACTTTCCAAGAAGTGAATTAGCTACTACTCTAGTAAGCATTGATTTTCCTGTGTTTTTGGTTCCTATGACCATAGTTATACTTCTTTTCCCTTCACCTGTAAAACATCTATATCAGTTCGTTTCGTTCAGCTACATTAAAAAATACCTAATTCAGAATCTGTTTATTAAACTTCTTTTAACCATCATCAAAATCACCAATTTAAGTTTTTGACTTATGTCCTTAACGTTCACTGCGGGACAGATACTAACGAGAAAATCCTGTCAGTCTGAAACAATAAGAGAAGCTTTACAAAATATATTCAATTTAAATTGAAAACAACCTAGTCTTTTAAACTGCAGAATACCAAACACTTACGAGACTTATTTAAAATTTGCTCAGTTAGTTGCAAAACGGTGTCGGCCGCTTTACCAATATAAAGTGGTGGATATTTAAGTTGAAGTGCACTGCAAAGTGGTCCCACTGAATAACACTGGTTAGACTCCGGAGGCAGAAAAAAAGTCTGGAAAAAAAACTTATACAAATGAATACTTTTTCAAGACAGCATTCCCGTTTAATCTATGCTGTTCAGCCTTGCAAAATTATAGGTTATATGGACTATTTAGTACTTCATCCAAAATCTTCATCAATTAAGATACTCCGATACTTCTTGTTGCAACTGCAAGTTTTAAACTTATTAGTTGCAAGGTCAGAAAAAAAATCTGAGGGGCTTTCGTTCTTCCTAAGTACAAAAAACATTATGAAAAGAAAACAAGACAACACACAACATAAAATAATATGATAGCAAGCCATAGGAACAGCCAGTCAGTACAGTGAAATAACATTTTTCCAAAATCCTGAAATTATCCTTTAAAAAAGCTTCCAACTGTTATACCTGTCCATGTAGTTCCCGAAAACAAGCACAAATCTTTGAAAAATTGAACCGGAAGAGAAGTATGCTATCACCCTCCTCGAAGTTTTCCAATATAGAATCCACTGCATTTGATAACTGAAAAACTGGGAAAGTGAAGAAGTCCCTGTCTATTCTGCCATTTAAAGAATACAAATGAGATGGGAAATTGAATTTTACGCAGCTCCTTTACTCTAACTCTTTCTTATTTTTGTTCGCACATCGATGAATATACACTGAGACAGAAAAGGAAGTTTAAAATGGAGAAAAAAATATTAGGGAGAGATCAAGGTGCTTTTATAGACCTCCTTCAATCGCCATTTCACTCGATGAAGATTGAAAAGACTATCTGGCAGCGAAACAAACTGTGCTGGGGGACCAACTGAATACGGTACTGCAACTCTAATAAACCGCTCTTCCGTATAAGCACCAGGTTCAAATTCGTAGCCACGCGACAACACTTTCCCGAACAGCACCTTAAAACGAATCTAATTAAGGAGAAATTTAGTAGGCGGTGGTTGCTTTTTCCTTCAATTAAAACTTTTTGTTTTCCTTTTTTTCAGTTTCCTATCTCGACTCGTTTTTTTTTCCTTCTCATTTTGAAAATCTCTTCTATTTTAAGATTCTAGAAAGGCTGCTATATCTTTGTAGGAATATCAGAAACATTGTCAAACACACCTGAATATCAAATACACCAAAAATACTGATGCGACAATTACGTTTTAGAATAGCAAGACTGTAATCCGGTCGATAACACTGATGAAAGTAGCTGAAAGATGTTTGATTGCAATTAGTATGATTTATAAAGCATGCAAAATTGCGCCAGAAAGGTGAAACTCAAGTCTTTACATGATGATCATTGTTCATGAAACTTAAAAAACTCAACCTATTATCCAAATGCAGCAGAAAAAAAAATAAATAAATAAGTAAATGAACAAATTTGCAAGGTCACAACCTATTTTGCCACATTTGAAAAGCCTTATGTTACTCTAATGCGAGAATAACTAAAAAAGCCAGCAGATTTTCAACAGTTCTGAAAAAAACCGTTGACTCAGTTAACTGTGAGATATAAGGCCACAAAACAATGAAAACAAACGGCTGAGGATGCACTGACGTAAACCGCTTATTGTTATCTATGTGGATAGAAGGTGTCGCAGGTGGAAATGATATGCAGAGTAAAAAGTCTTCCCATAAAGTAAAAACTCACTAACCCATCCAAACTTCTGATATCGTTCGCCATCTGCTTGTCTGGCATTTACATCGTCCTCACAGAAGTTGTGTTGGAAACATAAAAGAAGGAATAAACTGAAAGGAAATTACTGAAAATAATTCCAAAATTATATCTCACTCAGTTTCTCTTCTTTGAATATCTCCATCACAAATTTTCATACTCCCTAGTTCTCTAACATCAGAACTCTCTTCTAACGAAACACCAAAATCTTCAGTTTGACCTCTCTAGTCTTACTAACTCCCTTAAATTTCACAAGACCTTAGCAACTCCTCCACCCTCCAATTACCTACGCTATCAGCTCCCTTTCCCCTCATCTCTAAAGCAATGAGTTTGTCTAGATCCGCTTTATACGGCCGCATTAATATTGATTCTTGGTCGGAACAAGTGTGACAGAATTTTGGTGGGTGACGTCTTGTTTGGCTTGCTTACGTCTGTATTACCAAATTAGTTTGAAGTCCTTTTCAGGACTTAACTTTCTACATATCTGCACATTTCTGTAAAGAATGGTGGAAGTGCCGCTTGAAAATTTTGAGTATGAATTTGTTCCAGTTAACAACTTTTTCCAGACCGATGGATCCCATACCGAAAATAAAAATAACGCATGTGATCTTTGACTTAGATGGTATATTGATTGACTCGGAACGTATCAATTTCCAAATATGCCAACGAGTTTGGATGAAATATGGCAAAACTTTTACACCCGAATTAATGTTGCGAATCACTGGGACACCGACCATAAGCAGTGCACAATTTCTTATTCAATATGTAGAGTTTTCGAATTAAATTCCTTTAAAATTTAGATCTTTGAGAATTAAATTTGAAAAATTTAGAATTGCCACATTCCTTATTTTGCAATATAAAAAGCGATATTTGTCAAAGACATAATATATTTCTGAAGGAGAAATTGGAATCTTATGGTGTGAAAATCACAAGATGTTATTTCACTAGATTTTGTTTTTGGAGCTTCCGCATTGCTTTTCATTCTGAATTTTATCATCAGCTCATCATTGATCAGACATCTTCCGTTTTATATACTGCAGTAGCTTTCCAGTTTCATATGGAGGAACAGCTCTCAGTTAAAGAATATTGTAATCAGTTCAGTACACTAGCCGATGAGCTTTTGTCGAAATGTCCGCTCTGTCCCGGTGTTATGCGATTGGTGCAACATTTAGCAAAACACAATATAGAAATGGCAGTCTGTACTAGTTCGGGAAAAACTGAATTTGATACAAAGATGGCAATACATACGGAGTTACTTAGTCTCATCCCTTTGATTGTAAGGTTTTCTTTTTTTTTTTCGGCTCTTTGGACTTTCCTGAACTTTTACGAGTATGCCATGCATAGTACGAAGTATTTGAAACAAGCAGCATACTGATAGACATTTTTCAACCTCTCATTTAGCGGTAGATTAAGGTTTTGGCTGGTGATGACTCGGAAATTAAACGTGGAAAGCCAGCTCCGGATCCATTTCTTGCTACAATGAAACGATTCAGAAAAAAGCCAGACAGTGCCGCGAATGTTTTGGTATTTGAAGATTCAGCAAATGGTGTTAGGGCAGCCATTGCTGCCGGTATGCAGGTTATTATGGTTCCTGATATGTCTTATATGAAACCACCTGAGGAAGTAATAGATAAAATAGCTTGCATTTTGAAAACTTTAGAAGAGTTTAAACCGGAAAGTATGGGCCTACCACCATACAGTTGAAACAGTTCATAAATTTTTTAGAGGTTTAGAGGTCTTCATTTAACATTGTTTAGAAGATCTATTTCCATTTTTATCAAAGGATTTCTAGAAAAAATTGGAACTGTTTTCTAAGAATGAATCGCTTAAATTAACGAACTAATCAGTTGAGTAAGTCAATAAATCTGTAGTTTTTGAGCATTCTTTTGTGAAGACATATATATTCTTTTTATTGTCCTTTGTACGTGATGATGTTCTCAAAATTTATTGTGTTTTGGATTGTTGTGTTTTTTGTTTTTCACTTCGCTGGTTTTTTGACTGACAGTCTTTTTAATTTTGTACAAAAAATATTAGTTTTTATTGTTAAAAGAAAATGAACAAATGGAGGAGGGTGAGTGAGAAGAAATGTAGCGGCTATGATCGCATTCATAGAATGAAGTAAAGCTCGTTGTTTTCATCCCATTAAATGGGATTTTTCATTTCATAAACTCATTAAGCCAACTGTCCATTCCATAAATCGACACAGTGGTATCTTGAAATTGAAACTGGGAAGAAATGGCTATTTCGTTGAATAAAGAACTGTTTGCAATGGTTTTTTACAACGAGGATAAGCGGCTGTAGACGTGAAAACAACAAGGCTATACTGTCACATTTCAGTAACTTTGTTATTTATTGGAAGCCGAGATTTTGTTATTGAGTGAAGTTTTAGTCGTGTCACTATGCCAAACATAATAGGAACCAGGCAACTATCTTTGAACAGTCATATTTTTCTTCATAAAGTTTCTTATAGCTACAAGAAGTGAATATTCATTCAATGATGCCGAGGTTAGGCTGTCTCCAAACTATGTGATATCTTCAGGGAGAGAGATTAGTGTTACCATAAAAAAAATACTCGATTTCGGATAACGAAGCTAGCGGTCCATTTGGAGTATCCCTGAGGCTGGAATATTCCTACTGGAAGAGTGCAATTCAGAAACCATTATTTTGGGGGCGACTTTTGCAGTACTTTCTACACTCCCTTAAAATTTGATAAAAAGTTGAAATCCGAAACTAAGCATTTTTTTAAGAATGAAGAAACTCACTTATTTATTTTGTTACATCAGTCTAACTCACTGATTTATGAGACTGTTCAATTTTTCGGTCCATTAATTCATTTTCGATTAATGTAAAAATACTAACTGAAGAATCACTATAAGTGCCTTTACATGATGGCATATAAATTGTCTTGAATAATTCAGGTTCAATCCGCCATCAAGAACTGCGTAGTCATTAATCAGTTATGGATTTAACTAAAAGAAAAAAATCCCTTAACTTTAATACTGGTGATAAGGGGTCTGTACTACTGTCTAAAACTTGGAGGACGACGCTTGACAGAGTTTAATAATTTAAACTAATAATTATTTAAAATTTGCGTAAAATCCTGTACCGACTGGAAGCTCTTAACTAACAATGTAAACACTTTTTGGTTAAATATTTTGATTTATATGATACATAATAGATCAACCACGCTTTCTTCCAATTACTTTCAAGTTTGAAATGAAAAATCATTCTTTTTTTAAGAAAAAAATGCGATTTCACAGTAGTCTTTTGTCATTTTCCACTTTACAACTTGCTTGTCATTATATATTTAAAACTGAAAACGAAATGGCAATATATTCACTTTGACAAATCGCACCATCTTATCCCTTTTTGGTCTTTTAAGACAGTCATTTTTACCTGTCACTATTTGACCAATTTGTTAAAAAGAAAATCTTCAAATATTATTTAATAATTCAAGTTATAAATCTACCTTATTTCTAAATTATTTTAGCCAATCTCGTCAGTTTTTGTTGTTTTTGTATCTTGAAAGTTTCCGCTTTCAATCACTGTCAACGGATTTTAACCAACTGTTCTTGCCTCCTTCTTGAAAGTTCTATTCCCTAAATAAAATTTGACAACTGTTTGCAAGGAAATCTACTCTTCCATTAAATGATTAATTATGAAAGAAGTTAAAATGTTGCGAAAGAAATTAAAAAACAAAAATCCGAAGTACCTGAACGGTAAATTGGACTAGACAACACCGAGAGTTGATTTTATGTCAAAACCTTTTTCGGCATATGTTTTGCAAGAGCTTGAAATTAAACTGTTTGTTGATAGAAGTTTTATTTCATTCTATTTCATTAAAGAATAAATATGAAGATCTGTCTGTTATTTATTTTCTTTTTAAAGTCTTCTTGACAAAATATAAATGGAAGGAACTGAATTGTCATAGTTCAACTTTTAATTCACAAACGAAATACAAGTTGCACAATCAAGAGAATTTGTGTTATTACATTTTCTATGAATCAAATGTGTTGGTGGGAAGAAAAAATTCTGTTCTCATATACTAGATCGATTCCTCTGAAATTTCAAACTTGCCCAATCTCCATTGTTTGGAATTTAATTTGCTTTTTATTTTGGTTTCCAAAACTAGTTGAATTGTTCTCGACTTCTTAAGGCTCTTCAAACAATTCCATTCATTTCTTGCCTGAAAATTCAAAAATTGTTTTTTAAAATTTCAATTAAACTAATATAGTAATCTGATTTGTAGGAATCGGAAGTTTTAGATTTAGTAGAACTTCAAAAAGTTTCTTGAAAAAAAAAATTATGCGCTAAGTGGAAAGCTGTGAGAAGGTAGAAAGGTCTGTCGAATCAGCAAATACAGCAACATCTGCTAATCTTCAAAAAAAAAAAAATTCCTTCTACCGGGAAGACTATTAATTAGAAGAATCCAGAAACCGTCCAATCTCCTCCTCTTCTTTCGTTCCTCTTCCTCTTGCCCCTCACGCTGCTAGTGAATGGTGCATTTGTTTTTGCAAATGATAGAACAAATAATAGCAAAGGAGAAAAAAAGAAGAAAATTAGTATTTTAGCTTAAGAAAATCACTTAATAATTTCATTATCTCAGAAAAATTTATCAGAAACTATAAATTTTTAGTGTTAAAAAATGGGCGAATTGAAAAGTTATTATAACATTAGAAAAATGTGATATTAGCAACTGCAATTAACAAAATTTTGTTTTCCTATCTGAACTGACTGGTCAGAAGTTCTGCTAATATCTTTTAACACATTAATCGACGAAAAAAGAAAGAAATCATAAAACAATCAAAACATATTGTGATTTTTTTGTTGTAAGAAATAAAAATATTTAAGATAATATCTGATTGAAACGGTAAAGTGAAAAGATACGTTGAGAGATACTAGTATGAAATATTAAAATTTGTACTTTATTATTAAAACAAAAAGTTCATGAATACAACAAATTCATGAATTCTACATACTTTAGCTATTGCTTTTTAATAATTTTTTTCTTATTTTCCATATATACTTCAAGTACTTAGCATATTTCCTTTAAGCCATAACCTTAATGACCCCTGAACTTGCCGGCCCAACAATGTTATCACTGGTAGTTCCAGCTTTTACAGTGGCCAACTATGGATCAGTCTTGATCCTATTCTCTTCCTTTGCAGTTCGTAGAAGTGGAAGCACTTTTTGCCACTTGAAAGCCACGCCTTTACATTTCAAACCTCACTTTTTTTGTGGAAGTGCAAAAAAAAGACTTCGATATAAACAGACTCAAATTACTGACTACTTCGTTTTGCCTCCTCAACTTCCTGGTTACTATTTCATGGAAATTACTGGCAACTACAACTATTTTATATTCAAACATTTTGTCTTTTCATAGGATCAGCCGAATAGTGTCAAGAGACTATTATTGAAGTTGATAAAAATTGCAGCTATTTAAACCATTTCAGTCTTGGAAACAAAACTTTCAGGATAGTGCTGAAATGAAAGATAGTCACTTTAGTGATTGAGTGACTGATCTAATCGATTGAATAGTAAAATTCAGTTTTTTTTTTCTTGTAATTTTTCCAAAATGAAAGGAAAACTAATTATTTCTTCTCATTTTATCATAAGTAACTCGAATGTTCCATTCATTCTATCATTCTATTTTCATCATCAGCGAAGAACTTTGTACTTCATTTAAGATCATTTGGTCACACTTATGCTTGCTTTTTTTTTTTTTTTTAAACTGTGTTCATATTGAACTTCCGCTACCTTGTCAGCTGCTGATAGAGTAGATGTATTGCCGATTAATGCCTCATGAACTAAATTCACTATAAAAAGATCTAGCTTTTCGGTGACCTTCAGAATGATCCAAAAATTTTCATTAACGAATGTAATCCAATCTGAGCAATACCTTGCTCATCACTTTAGTAGAAAAGATGTATTGCTAACCTATTGGAAAAAAATTTTTGCTGAAAAAAAAATAATTAATAAAGTAATGATCTGCTAACTTTTTTAATACAAAACTTCCAATTTTATCTTTTATAGATAGAGAAATAGCACTTTTCTCCTTCTTGTTGTTAAAGATTCACCTTCCGTGGTGTTACCAATCATAAACTGCCGTTAATTATTCTTTTCCATAATTTTTTATGCTAACTTAAGCCAGTTGAGCTTCAGGCTTAAAATTTGCTAAATTGTAATAGACTGCTTTTCAGTCATCTTGACTTATGTAAAGACAATTTTAATTGTACATAGGAAGACAGAAACATTGTAGATAACTACTTTCTGTACATCATTTTCTTATTCCTTTCTCAGCAGTTTCATTCTTTAGATACTCACCGGGCCGGTTTCTAAATCAGGATCTTATCTTTTAAATCAGAATCATATTAAATCGGAATTATACTATGTTGCACAGGATATTTCCAAATATCCTTGTTTTGTTAGTTTCATGAATATAAAGAAGATAAGTCCTCCTAGATCGAATTTTTCTCGTCTTCTTGCAAATTTCTCGGAGAGAGCACAAAATTTCTGAATAGTTTTTATCACTTAAGATATTTGAATTAATTTAACTCTGACTACAATTAAAATTGTCGCAAACAGTTGTTTCCTTTTATGTTTTCTTCTTTTTTTATGTTTAATAGTAACTTCCGTTTGCAAGTATTTTTTCACCTAATTTCATTAATTTCATAAAGAAAATATTTAAATTTTACATCCTTTGAATATCGTCAAAAAGACCAGCACAAAACATTTATGTTAAGCGATAAGATTGATTACCTGGTAAAATTAGTTGTTCAAATAGGTTAATTGAACCTGGAAAGCTTCATATTAAGTAAACAAATAATTCGTTGCATTTCGCTAAGGTTTTTTTGTAAGTTTTTTCATATGTAGATAGATTATTTGCTACGATAGTTATTCGATAACTCTTCAAAAGGTCTGTTGTATCTGCTCATCCTGGAAACTACTAAGACCTGTTGCAGCACTTGAATTGGATTTTCTCCTCATACATTCTTAGTATATTCCACTGTCCCACAAAACTCCTGTTTTAGTTTCAGAAGTGTCATTACACTAGCAGTTATTTTTCATACAATGTATAGTCTTGCCCTATCAAACCATACTTTAATTTACCTTTTCACTGTTCAAAATTCTGACTAAATTTAGCTAAATTAGGTCAAAAAAAAACTTAGGTATAAATATACCTAAGTTTTATTATACCTAAATGCGAAATTTGAAATAAAAAACTTGACAAAATCTGAAACAATGCTTTCATATCAACATATCTCCATGTTTTCTTCTCCGCTAGCTTAGCTTCTAAACTGCTTGTAGCAGCACCAAATTGATAGTTACATTCATTTATTCTCGCAAGAGTTAAAACGGCACTGACGAGTCGTGTTTTTACAGTATCTGTTAAGTTATCTGGATACACATTACAGTACCATTCGTTAAGTCATGCTGTAAAGACAATTTAGCGCAGCAGTGCCTTGTTCCTCATAAATTTCATGTTTAATGAAAATTTTTTATGATGATAGTGATATCAGTGGCAATGAGCAACAAATTAAAAAGAGTAATAACAACTTGCGGGTAGCTTCCGCAAAATCTGATACGCAATTTCTAAGCAATAAATATTTCTCTCATTTATTTTTTTCTTTTTTTTTGTGCACGAAGGTTGTGATATGATAAAGAAATTGATCATTAACAGTGCTTCTTCTCGCTTACTGAAAAGTGCTTGTTGAATATTTAGCATGAGCATCTATAAATATTATGCTACTGAAATAGAAAATATGTGAGTGTAACAGATGCCACAAAAAAAAAAGTTTAAAACAGGTAAATTTGAAACAACGCGAATTGTTGTGCATCGATATGCTTACGTAAGTACTGATGATGAGATAATGTGGTATTTTAAGGGGGTGATTGATTTAAGACTAATTGATGAATACCAATGTTTAATAACAAAGCAATGACCTGAATTGGTGATAACAGTTAGATAGTGGAAAATTATCATTTGGGAGAAAATGAAAATAAAAATAAGATAGGTACTGAAGAAAAGGGAAAATACTAAGAAAAATTAGCTTAAAGACTGAAGCAATTTTCTTAAAATATTACAAATTATAATTTAAATGTACTTTGTGAAATTAAAATCTTACAACTTGAATTAATAATAGTCTTAGACTTAGGTAAAAATGAACCGGCACATTTTTAAATTATGATTGCCAAATAACATATCTTCTTTATTGTTTATCCTGGTTTACTGTCTTCAATTATAATATATTTTCGCATCCTAGTGTGGACAAATCCTTGCAAATTGTCGAGAAATAATTTTCATTGTAAAACCTAACAATTTTACAAGAAGATATCCCCCAACTATTGAAGATTTTAAATCGAAATTAGCTGACTTTAAAATTAAGTGAGTTATTTTTCTAGGAATTATACGGTGTGACCATCTGTCAATCAGCAAAATATTTTACGCAGTAGTTGAGAGATGTCAAAAGTGCGAAAAAGCGAGAATATCTACTTTTCTTAAACTTTTCGATTCAATCTAATTTATCAGAAAAAACCAGTTATTGGAATTCAGGAAGAGATAGAGATAGATAGATAGACAAAGGGAGAGAGAGATAAGGGGGGAGAGAGGAAGAGAAGAGAGATGACACGATTAGAAAAAATGTAACTCGATTGACAAAATGGAAATTTGCTGCAATTTCTGTCACTGAAGGTTGAGGACTTGTAGTTCCATTTCCATTCTTCAAATTTCTTGACCTTTCACTGATTCGCTGATCACTGTAACTTGCGAGCCATAAGATTTTAGCCTTGTTACTTTGTTAAAATTAATAGCCTTCATAGTATGAATACAATCATATAAACAAACATGTCACATTATTTCATGTATTTTTTTTGTGTAAAAACCAAAATTGCACTAATTTAAATTTTGAGTTTTAAAAATTAGAAAAACAGCTTCTCATGTTGTTTTTCATTATTTTTTCTTTGAAAAATGAACGTTTCCGACTAATTTTTAGTTCATTAAAACGTGCAATTTTCAAAAAAAAAAAAGAGAAAAAAAGAGGAAAAAAAAACTTTCTGAAAACTTGTAACTTTATCACAAACTAAAAAGTCTGTAATAAAGTGCAACTTGTCTCGTCTTTTAAAATTCAGCAATCATTTCAGATTGTTCTATCAAATTCTGTCCCTCCAAAAACATTCCTTCTTATACCTTCTCACTTACGTTATTTTTTAAAAATAACACATACTTTTTGGAAATTTCTTGCGAAAAATAATTTTTTATCAAAAAATATTTGAAAATTTCTATAGAATTTAAAAAAAAATAGTCTGTATGAGCATGTATTGTGATTGTTCAGCAAGTTTACTAAATTTAGTCCTCTCAGTTTGAAAGCTAATGCAAATTTGTTATAGCATGAAATATTAGAAGAACATTTGTGTAAAATTGAACTAACAACGAAACAAATTCTTATTTTGAATGGAGTCGAATCGAATAAAATGCTTTACGATTGATAATGTTTCTCATACAATTTTCGCTATTTATTGCAGAATCATCATCAGTATTATATTATCATATCACTACCATTATCATCATAACTACCACAACGTGCCTTACTTTATTATTTTTTGTTTTTTCTTTGACTAATTGCTCCAAATATGAAATAATATTACAAATTACTTTTCGAAATTTAATTGAAAACACAATTTTCTTTTTCATTTTTATATTATTTACTGTGTTCTTTGAGCTTGAGTTTTTCACCTTCCTTCATATACTAATATTTGTATTATATTTAGACTAATGAGAAATCAGAAGATAAACTTCACTTTTGAACAATTGTTTAAGCTAAAACCAGTTGTCTTTATAAATGAAAAACTTGAGTATGCTCAGTTGACTAGACTGGTTCAACACTGAACTTTCCCTTCCCTAAGAGATTTCATTTTTTAATACAGTATTGCTTCTGACTTCAGTCCTACTTTTTCTATACCACTAATAATGATACCTTAAATTATTCTCATATGGTGCTATCGCTGACAGCTTAAATTGTCATGCCTGATATACTCAGCTCAATATTATCAAGCATATTGTCATATTCTCTTAATTATGTGAATTAGTTTACTGATGACATATTGCAGAAAGATGGTCAGTGACTAATATAATCTTGATTTATTGTCGAAGAAAGTCTGACTCCAAGATTAATTGTTTTAAAAGGTAGAACGATCTTGCTAATGACTAGAACAGAGTGCCAACTCTAGTGATAATGAACAAGATGAGAATTGAAGCACAATAATGAATGAGTGCTGCATGTGCAAATATTTTACATTGGACTATTCGAAATGTCGAGTGGTAATTTTTCTAAAAGTAGCTCAGGTGTCACTTATGTCGGACAAAGGCCATGATGACATGGCTGGTTAAAGCAAGTTGCAGTTCAGAAAAATGATCTCGAGAAATCTGAGCGAATAAAATAATCGGAACTATTTGTATTACATTTCTTATCACGTACAATTTACAATTTACTCAAGATTTGTACACATCGCAATATTTAATAAATCTTACTAATGAAGTATTTTTTAATTCTTTTTGCATCTGCTGTACGATATTTGCTGAAATTAATATCATACCTAGAATTATTCTAAATATTGGAAATAAGTTTGCTATTTCTTAAATTTGTGTTGGTCAGATTAAGAAACAGTTTTGTTGTCTTTTCAGAATTTTCGCTTTATTTTTTATAAGCATTCTTTTCATTTTGTTTATTTTTTGATTTAGCAAATGTAATGCGTGAAGATTTTTGATGCCAAACAACTTCAAAGACTGATTAATAACTAATGTTTTAAAGTTTCTCTGAAGTAAAGTAATGAAGCAAACTAAAAGTATATCGTTCCTCCTATTACATCCTTCAAAACGCAGAAGGAGCTTTTAGAAATTAGTCAGCTATCACCAATTATGATAAATTTGTAGTGTTTCTCTTAGAATATAAAAAAAAGATCTTCTGATGGAAGCTTAATTGTCCCACTTTGTCTTTCATTCCCATATTTCATTACTTTATGCAAATATGACCCGAGTTCTGAGGTTTTGACCTTAGTTACACCATTACTCAGGTAAATTGCAATTAATACGTAAAATTTTGCACTATGTAGAATCTCGAAAAAGGTGTTTAGTAAAACAGGTGTGAAGTCGTTTGAAAAAAGAGGCACTTTTATCGCAATAATTAAGAATAAAATTTGTATAAAAACTTCCGCTTCAAAAAGAACAAATTTTCCTTTTTAGTGAATTCTATGATAACTGAAACAACTTTATAATCAAATAATTTCTTGTTAGTTATAGCAATCAAGCTTGTATGCTATTTGCCGATACAAATACGTCTTTACTTGTAAATTTTCTTCATGATGTGAAATGGTTTTCAGGTTCCAACAAATCTATGAACGTTTCTCCAGCAGCAGATAATACATCATCACCACCCCCAGGTTGATGCCCATTTTATACAGCAATCAGTTACTATTACTAACTGATATTATTTTGTCAGATTTACGACATGTTAAATAAGAAGGAAATAGAGTAAATGATTTGCACTGCAATTAAAATACTATAATCTACTTAGTATTCTGTAAATTCAGTCTAGCTTAATCCTTTAGTATCATAACAATACTATTATTGTTTCATACGTTTTTTATATGGAAAATGGAGTAGCTATGTGATGGATCATTATATCTGATGCTATTGCTAAAATTTTAGTAATAATGATTAAGACATGAAATAATATTCCAGTATTAATAACATAACTTATAGGATGGGCTCGTATTGAGCTGGAGCCAGTAGATGTTCCATTAGAACAAAATGATGGCGTACTTCTGTCAGCCATACAGTCTGTTATACCTGGAGCGCATGGTCTTTATTACAAAGACGGCAACTGCAATAAAGCCTTGAAGTCTTATTTCTCACTTTCTGCTTTCTTTCATAGCAATTTTCTTTTTATTTAATTGGAAAACTCAATATTTTATCAAATGTAAATAAGGTAAACCTAGTCAAATATATAAAATTTCTTTATTCAAGTTGAATGAAAGGTGTGAATTATAAATATTTAAATTGTGAAATTTTAAATTGCAGATATGATGGAACAACTGGCTGCATATCGAGGGGTCCTCCAGGTTGGAATACCACGCCAATTTATGCTGTTCTTGGTTTGTCTTTTATTTTTTAGACTGCAAATAATTTCACTCTTTTTAAACACCACTTATGCACTGACCAAGTCACAATCTATTTTAACTAAATTGAAGAATAAAGCTAAGCAAGATCAAACTATTTTGGGATTTGAAATAGGATTAGAACCGCGAAACTCACTCACATCTATCCAGAAACAATTTCTGTCATTGCCCTTTCAAAGACCTCTGAAATCAATCTGAAAACCTTGATTGCTCCAAGATAGTTTGGGAACAATTTTTTTGCCACTGATTCTTCTGGACATTAGGCATTTTTAATGAGTCTTTGGAAGAAGTTTATTATAATTTTTGTTCAGAACAGAATAAGTGCCGGATATTTTTTGTAAAAGGATGACTGACTGAAGTGAGGCTTGAAATTATTGAGTAGATTCAATCAGCAAAATGATTTTTCATTTGTGTTTTGTATGAACTGTTGAAGTGGATTGCACAATCAAAAAGTAGTGAGGAAGGACAAATTCATTTTGTAAACAAAGTGAAATTTTAAGCTGTAGTAACCCTTAATCTTCTAATAAGATCAAACAGAGTTTGGCTTGTCCTAAATAGCTTACTAATTGTTAAGCCTTGATTATACTTCCTTCGACGCAATGCCTTATTCGTTCTAAAATAACTTATCCACTTATTTAACATAACTTCTTAGTTATTGGCTTCTTGCTCATTATTTTACACGCATAAGCTTAAATAAGCTAAAAAGCTAAATACTCAATTTCTGATTAGGAAAAAAAAAATTATATGCCAATTAAACAAAATTCAACGATGGTACGGTCGTAAATAGCTAGGTTAGAATGTAACAAGTACCGAAGATTCTGCTTAAGTAAAAATTGAAAAACTGTTTTTGGATTGAGTTTAATTTACCATTGTCTGAAATTAAAAGTACTTAAAATTTGTTATGTGTGCAAAAAGAAGGCATGAAGAAATCAAAAGTCTAAAAAAAAGTGTTTAATTTAGCCATTATGAGAAATTTTTGGGATTTCAACTGTCGTAAAAACGATATCTTAAAAAGTAGTAAAAATATGAATAGAAATAAGGGAAATAAATAAAAAATGAAGAAAAGGTAGTTTATATCTTAGCAATTAGTATAAAAGTAATTTAATTAATAAATTGCAGCACATGGATGTCGTCATTACAGTAATGGCAGCGGTGCCCGATATGATGTTGCCACGGAAAGATTTGAAAAGACTGTTAACTTGATACAACATATGCTAAGTAGGTTTAGTAAAATAAGCTTAGAGTTTGGAAATGCATCTTAATCAGACACTAATGACTGTAAGTATTTCAATTTCTTATAAAGAAATTTCAATAAAATAAAATCGATTTAAAACTGTAATGATGATTTTGAACAAATGAAATTTTGCAGCTGATCGATGGACACCATCCCAATCAAACAGAAAGGTGAAGTTTCAAGTTGTCTTTAAAAAAAAAAAACTAATTTGTTTGGATGAAATAAAATTACGATTTACTTAAATTTCACTTCATCTTCTCTCTTTTCTGTCGCCTTGAATTTATTGCTTAAGATTTAAGACATCATTGATATCTTTGTAACTATATTCCAGTGATCTCAACACTTTAATTTAGAGTCCATCCTTTATTTTATGGCTGGTTAAAATGAAATATCAAATTAAGTATTAACATGTTCAGAGTACTCCAACGAAAGTGACAGACCGCAAGGACAGTGTTAATAGATCACTGGATGAACATAGCTCCAGAGAAGATAGTCGTGAAGCTCAAGCTGAGGACGAACAACGAAGTGGATCTGTTGGTTTCATGATTCGTTAAGATTTTCTGACTTTAGCAGGTTCATGAGAATAAATACTAGCGTGTAATTTCACAATATGCGTCAAAATTTAAGTTTAACTTGAACATATTTGAATATTTTTAATATGGAAAAAATTTTTTGAATCATTGGAGACTTAATTAATTGACATTCATCAGTTCGTTGTTGAAAAGTGCTCGAAAACATCAGATGACGTTCGAAAGCTTCAAAAAGAGAACGATGTCTTGAAACAAAAGTTAGCTAAATTTTGATACAAATAACATTAAAAATTTTTTCACTTCAGAACTGTGAGACACAAAAAATTTTGTATTTAAAAAATGAATGCAGTTTAAGTTAACATTGAACAATCAATAGTCAGAAATGTAATATCAAAAAAATGAAATATTTTAGTCACAAAACAAATTTTAAATAAATTTGGACTAAATGTTGATAAAAATGAAAGACCGAAGTCAACTTTGTCGACTTTGGATTGAAAATAAATATCAGAATACTTTATCATAAGCGGTAAGAACTCTACAGGATTGAAAAGCTGATGATCAAAATCGATTATTTAAGAGGACACCGGATGAAATTGCCGAGGTGCTTTCCAAATTTGAAAATTAAAATCCAAAAGTTTTAGCCAAAAATGTCTTTGACCTCTTTACGATTTGTAAAAATTTTCGGAGTTTAATTAAGAAACATAGTAGCAATGACAGGTAACTTTCTTCCTCCTAAATATTAACTTGATGGGTTACGCATTGATAGTGATTACTGAAGAGTAGCATAAATTAACGACAAGATTGAAAGTCTTTTTTTAATAGAAAAATTAATTTCAGTGAAACATCCGTACATGAACCAGTGTTGAATTTAGAACAGGTAAAGAGAGAAATTTCACTCTACATCAAATGTTTGTCAACTATTTAGCCATTTGCCATTGTTCATGATACTATCGCAAATTCATTAATTCCTAAGCCTTTTTATAATAAATTTGTGGTTGAAAAGATTAAATTTCTTTTGATTTTTCCAGAGGGAAAGAACAGACACTGAAGAAGAGTTTGAAAGTTCGGAACAACAAAAGGAGGAGTTCGTATTTTTGTTTTTTTTTCTCCTCAAAGAATTATGAAGAAATTCTAATAAACATTTAAAAAGATCTGATAAACTTAAGGGATCAATAAGACTTCTAGTTTACAGTTCAAGCAAGTTGTTATAAAGTTGAATCAGCAGATCGAGAAAGATCCAATACTTACAGAATTTGGAATTAAGCTCAAGCGAGGTCCACCCAAAAATTCATTTTAATTCAAATCTCAACTGCGAGAAAATTAATTTAAAATATGAGCGAAATAGCTTATCTATACTGCTGTCTTAATGCGGTTTAAGTAGGGCATGTAACTGTAACTCCAAACAATATCATTATAATTTTGATAGAAGAGAATCTGATTTCTATTAAATTATCAACGAGCAAAATCAATCATTCATGTTCTTGGATCAGGAAATTCAAAATATGTGACCAGAATGATTCAGAACTGCTGCTTTTCTGCGCATCCTTAGTTTACAGTAATTTTAGAGTTAGAAAATTGGAAATGTTGCTGGATGAAGAGGAAAATAAAACGCAACCACTAGCGAACCTCAACGTGGAATTAAACACAAAATTACAAAAACTTTCATTTGGTCAACAGCGCGAAATAATGGTTGAATTTCACTTCATAAATTTTGGAATTTATCAGTTGATTGCTTTGAAATCTTTGGGGTTTAGATTCCTGCTCAAATTTGAACCAACAATAATCAATCACTATAGTAAATAATAAAATTTGATTAAATATTATTTTGAGGAATCCGACAGCTTGCAGCAATCAAAGGAGATATTGGATGAGAAAAATCATGAAATTGATAATTTGAGAAAACAGATTAACGACTTGAAATGGAGCCTTGGAGAACATGAACAGTGGCTAAAAGATGCAAATGACAGGTAGAGCATTCTAGAATTTTTAGCAAAGGCTGAATTGTAAGCTTCGCAGATAAGAAAAAGCAGAAACAAAAGTGAATGATTGGAGTATTTCTTGTCAATTCTTATCTTTTGACAGTAAGAAAAGTCATAGCATCTTAAGTTCTTCCAAGGTTCGTAGGTCAAATTTTAATATAATTCAAAATGTTTCATAATTGCTTATTTTCGACCATTACAGAGCAAATCATCTAGATGATTTGTGCAAGCAAAAAGATTATGAAATTTGTGACATAACAGACAAATTACGCGACACGGAGCTTCAACTTTCTGAGGCTTTAGTCCTTCGCAGTACAGAGTAAGTTTCAAATCTTTCGGCAGAAAGAACAACAAATAAGATTTCTTCGTACTCCTAAACTACATAGTTCTTCCTAGCTGAAATAATTTAACTTTGCTTCAATATTCCAAATAAAAAAAAATTCTGAGATGCAAGAATTCAGCAATTTCATAAAGTCAAAAGAAAATATTTTAGGAATCTAAGCGATATGCCAGATGACCTTCGGAAAGAAATTGCCAGGAGGAACAGCTACATCAGTAAGTTGGAAAAAGCTAAGAACGATGCGGAGTGGTATTTAGGCGAACATCGACACTGGCTACATGATGCAAATAATAGGTAATGTTTAAATTTTAAATCTGTCAAGCCGATCTGTGCTTAGTTTATTCTTTTTATCAAACATTAACCTGAATCAGATGAAAGTATTTACAATATTAAAGAATTTCTTCAAAAAAGAAAAGAACGATCTTAATCAAATTTAAAGTGATGTATACATTCCCAGAATGTCTTAAAGTTTTAATCCCGGAACTAATCGACAGAGAAAAGCATTCCAGAATCGACATATTAGAAAGTGAAAAATTGGATGGATGGAAGAGGGCTGAAGAACTGGAAAAAATTCTTAATCAAATTGAAAATGCTCCTACAGCGGAAAATTACAAGTATATTTACTGAAAAAATATCTCTTCAAGTAGATTTGAATTAAATGCTTGTACTCTGTTCAAAAAATGGAAATATAAAAATATTTTAATGAAATGTTTCAAAATTTATTTTATTTGTATTGCGACTTATATGGTCAGCAAGTACAAAATTTGTTTAGATTTCAGATCACTCTAAAACAAAAATTTTCATTCACGAAAAGTTTTTAACACTTCCAAATTACAAATTTTATTCATATTTAGTGAAATAAAAGCTCAAGTGAAGGAGCTGCAACAAAACATTGATGATAAAATCCTTGAATGTAATAAATTAAACGAACAGAAAAATGAGGTGCAACGTCAGCTAGAAGAACAAAAAGTTTGCCTGGAAGATGCCGAAAAAAGGTTCATTTCCTTATTCAAGTCAAACGTTTGTCAAGGTTGAACTTTAATTAAAATATCTGATATATAATGATACAAAAATTACTCCACATCCATATAAGGCTGTAACTTTGTATTACGACCTCAGAGGTTAGTGTACTCTGAAAACAGATTTCTTTGTCAATTCCACCAAACAAACTAAGTTATCTTTTTCTGCTCTTTTAAAATTCCATCTTTGGTTATTTCTATAAGTCCAAGCTATAATTTAGGTATGAACTTCATGATAAATGATAAGTTTGTTTTAATTTATTTTTAAATCTATTAAGTTTAAAATGAATTAAAGAAGGTCAAGAATCATTCTGATTAGTTTATTTCTTCGACAACTGCATTAGAAATATTAATTTTTTAGCATAGAACTTTTAAAGTACGCATAAAACTCTTGCCATGCTGTTTTTTTTTTTAAATTACTGCTGTTTTATTGAATTAACAAAAAACCGTTAAATTCTAGCCTATATGAATTGAATTTTAATAAATTTGAAAATTATGATAGATGAAAAATTCAAGTCCTAAGCAGTTTTCAGACATTTCTTTTTAAGGATTAAATATCTGGAAAGTGAAAAGGATGAGAAAGAACACCTTCTTATAACTATAAACAAAGAATTAGGAGAATTGAGAGAAGTACGGATAGATGCATTCCAACAGGTAATATTCATTTCATCTAATTATTTGAACTTTTGATCAAAAATATTTTCTCCACAATTCTTATTATTAATTTTTAATGTTTTTTAATTAATAGTTGCATGAAGAAATCGACAGCTTGGATTCGTGCTTGTCTAAAAAGCAATGTCTGATGAAATCTGAATCGAAAAACAAAGATACTGATTATACGTTAGTACTGTTAATAAATTTCAAAATATTGCTTCGAAAGTTTCACTAAGATATGTAAAATTTGATAATAAGTTCACAGGGTGATAATTTTTAAAAAATGAACGAAATTTTCAGAACTTGAGAGTGATCCATGGATTCTGAATCTTCTTAATTACGTTAGAAGTTGTAACATTCTATCATGCCATTTTTTGAATTAGTTTATATGATACGATCTTGATGATCATATTCCTTCCTAAATTTTGGAAGAAAGTTTTGTGTGTTGATGGTGAAATTGAAAGCGCTGGAAAAACAAATTGAGGAAAGAAATAAATTACAAAGTTATAATGTCATATCAAAAGATGATACCGCAAGAAATCTAAACGGGCATGAATTGGAAGTACTAGGTCTTTAATTGACGGAGCTTTAATTTGAATATCTGCGGTTTTATCTCTAGAAACTACAGAACAATGACGATTATTAAGAAGTTAGAACGATGACAATTTGGTCCATTTCAGGATTGGAGAACTGGAAGAAATCTGTATCAGGATGCAAGCGAGTCACAAAGATGATTTGGAAAGACTTAATCAACAAATCAATGAGCTACAACAAAAGTATGGTGTGACAAACTTATTTGGCAATTTAATTCATTTTATTTCATTATTCACAAATTTCGCCTGCAGATTGTAGATGAAAATTCGATTTTCTCATTTTATTATTGCTGAATTGCTTAGTGACTTATTAATTAAATTAAATTTTCCAGCTACTTAACTTTTCTGCCGAACTTATTTATATGCTTTTCATATGCCTTCCGTATGACTACTACTCAATGATTTTTCAGAAATGAACAATTACAGAAAGATCTGCAAGAAAAAGAAGAAACCTTACTATCGCTTTCAGAACATAATCAAATGGTTTTTTTTAGCACTTGAAATAACTTTGATAGCAATTAAAAGTTTATTTAGTTAAATTGAAATTCATCAGGAGCAATCGCTACTGAAATTGTAAATTCAGGCTTGTCTAATTTACCTAAATGGTTCATATTGTTTAACATGATAAAAATTGTTACAAAAGAGGAGATGATAGAAAAGGTGCCATTATGGATGAAAGATAAAGCAGTTGAATTAAATTAAATCATTGAAATAATTCAGACAAAAGAGGCAGATCGAGTTAGGATGGATGAACTTTTAGTGCTGCTGAATCAAGCCAATGAGTACAAAAAAGCAGTTCAAGAAGAAAATGAGTAAGGCTTCAATTATGTTGAACACAATTTTAAAATTCACATTTTTTTTGTATGTATTTGATTTAACTATTCAGGAAGCTATTTTAACTTTGGTCTAATTTTAAAATTTTTCTGAAGCCCAACAGCTCAAAATGGGAGAAATCTTTGAAATATCTTGAAAGAAAGATATTCCACTCTTAAACAAATAATTTTTGTGAAGAAATATTCAAGTTTCATTCTGGTTTTCTTAACCTTTCTCGACCGCTACAGTCTCATCAGTCAAACCTCAGTTGTATTAATTAGAAATTTAAATTTAATGGTCACGAATTTTTAAACTACTAAATTTGTTATAATATGTTTAACTTTTGCAGAATTTTGAATTTAGGAACTTTTAAAAAGTAGATATTGTTGGAAAAGAACAGATCTATAGAGAAATGCCAGGATCTTACAGCTTTTTCCTTACACTAGAATGGTTTGACGTTGAAATGAATTAGGTGTCTTTTGCCATTCAAACGTTGGATGCTATCTTTTTTTTCAATTGATTTCGAATTTCATCATTTCCTAAACACTTTTCTCTATTCAGTATTTAAATATTAATCTCTAAAACTGAACAATAACAAATTAGACCATTGTAAACAAAAGCCAATATTTCAGCTCTTTGAATTCAAGAATACAAAAGTTGTTGGATGAATTGGGTGAGGTAAAACAGGATTCGATGAAAAGCGAACAGAAGAAAAACGATGCTGAGTGGAGTTTAGGAGAACATCGCCAATGGCTTCTAGATGCTAATAACAAGTTAGAACTCAATTAATTATTTTTCCATATAAATAGAATTTAATAAAAACATTTATTCGGAAGTGATTCTAATTAACTGTTTGGTTAGCAATAATAAGTAGCTTAACATTTTTCTTTTGATATTTATAAATTTTTTAAATATTCTTTTTTTTTGAGTAGAGATATGTGAAAAACGACACAAAGAAAAAACCAAAAAGTGAGTTTCGTGGACATATGCAAGGATTTAAACCTCTATCGAAATGATGTCTATTAGTTTTCAGGATCACTGAACTGGAGAAGGAGCTGAGAGAAGTTCACTTAGAAGGTGGTAATCTACGAGAACAGACTGACAAACTGTATAATGATATCAGGTACATCTTAAAATTTACTATTTTTTTCAAAAATCGTCTTCATTTCCTTTTCATTTTGGATTTTGTAGAAATTTCAAGCTCTTCCAACAATAACTTCTCAGTAAATGAAGGAGTTAACTTTGTCCAGCATTTTGCCTTTGCTCATTACATTCAAAATCATTGCTTTTCTGCTCAAAATTTTCATTTTTCAAATTTATAATTAAAATTAGATTTGATTCAGAGTTTCGGCAGAAGCCATTGAAGCCTTGCAAAAAGAAATTAATGACCAAAATGAACGGTTCAGTCATGTTGAAAAATTGAAAAATTATGCTGAATGCAGTCTTGGTGAACATCAGCAGTGGCTGCAAGATGCCAATAATAGGTTCATTGTCACTTGTTACTGTGCAAAAAGACGTAGATTTTAGTAGAAACTTTGAACTAGGCTAAGATTTATTAAATTTCTGAATCAATTTAAACAAGCAGGAACGGGAAAAAATTAAATATCGAAACAATTAAAGACAATCTATTTAATTTAGCAACTTAATATGAAACATTTAATGTTTCCAGTCAATGATTTTAGAATTTTTAATGCCCTGATTTATTTTCAGTGCATTAAATAATCTTCCTAGCACTGTTTATTCTTATAAATAACAATTACTTAATTGGGA